>JAUKNK010000123.1:292500-552500 GCA_030765055.1 Mantis religiosa
CGCCCTCTGCGGCCCTGGGTTCCTCTTTGTCTTATAGCTTTCCACTATCTACAATAGATACATGTCTAGTCCCCCTGAGTCGAGGTGTTCCTCTCCGTTCCTTCAATCACAATAACAAACAAGAGTTTTGGAGGCAAAAGAAGGACAAGAAAGATACCAGAAGGGTTATTTGAACAAAAGACAAACAAAAGCTAGTTATTTTATTTATAAATTCATTTATTTAATTACTTATTTATTTTATTTTCGTAACTTACGTCCTGCAACGTTAAATTGCCCGCCTCGGTAGCGTGCAAGTAGAGTGTCTGCCTCACGTTCAAGAGGTCCCGAGTTCGAATCTCGGTCAGGGTGAGTTACCTGGATAAGGTTTTTTCCGGGGGTTTCCCTTGTCCTGAAAGACGAATGTCGGGTAATTCTAAGCTCTATGAACCCTGGGCTCATTTGTGCATCATTTCACCCATTCCATTCATCGTCCGATATGACTTAACGTTGGAGGACGTAAATTACAAAAAAAAAAAAAAAAAAAAAAAAAAAAAAAACACGTTAAAACATATCGGGCGATGAATGATAGGTGTGAAATGATGCTCAAATGGTTCGGAGTCCACGGAGCTTGTAGTTAACCGACATTCTTCTATCAGCATAAGGGAAAATTCCGGAAAGGACCTTATCCACGCAACTCACCCCAAGTGAGATTCGAGCTCGGGACCTCTTGAACGTGAGGTAGACACGCTACCATCTACGCTACCGAGGCCAGCAAGGCTGGTTAGAAAAGATGGTCAGTAATCTCTCTTAAAATCGGAAAGCTTACATTTACTCTTCGAAAACTCGACATACCGAGAGACAGTTCAACACCCCCTGTACTTTGCCGCATAGAGAAGCTTATGAGTTTGTCAATGGGAAATGAAACATCAATCACGTGATAAAACAAGGGGTGGGACTAGACATTAAAGTTTGAGAGAAACACAACTTTGGAAAAAGCATTCGTGGTTAAGAAACCTTTAGAGAATTTCGGTTAGGATGTAACCAAGAATAACTTCTAATTAACGGGATGCTACACAGAAAATTTATTTTCCGAAATTTTCAACCAATTCAGCTGAAAGTTGTCATAAAATGTCAGATAGTTTTAAGCTTCAGTGAGACATCTATTTTAGTTTGCTACATTTTAAAGCCTAATTTTATTATCCAATCCCAAAAGTTCCGCTCTCTATACATTTTAGAAAGGCATCTTATAAAATATTGTGACTGCGTGGGTTACATAGAGGTAGCTCTCCTGGCAAGCGCACAGCTCCAGCCTGTCGCAGTAGCGCAACAATGACACACAGTGACAATATTCTATAATTATAGCACTGAAATCTGTCAAATAAGATTGTATTACTAGCATTAGTTCAAAAGAACGTACTGTTTAAATTATCTATATCATTAGATATTTTTGGAGTTTTATAGAGCTTTAAGAATTAATATTACAAAAACTGTTCGAAAGAGAAACAATCTATATGATAGATTTAATTGAATAGCTTTAAGGAATTTAAATAGCGCGTTTCAGAAGGATTGGTTGCAAATTGCATCGGATGAAACATTTTTAAGCAGAAAATCTGCTGAAGAAATTATTACCAAGAAGGTCAAATTTGAAAATGAAGTGCATTTGTACTCTAGATTCTTAACTTCTATTATATAGGTATATATGTATCTGTAATATGAAAAGTCAAAAATTACTTTGAATTAATGGCGTCGAACCACGTTGTCAGATTTATAGCAAGTATTAATGTGGCATTGTTGATTGAAGAGTCAATAGGACACGCGATAACAAGGCAGAAAAGATAATTAAAAGTTTGGGTGGCTCAGTTGCTTTGACTCTGCGTTACTGATCCCAAGGTCGTGTGTTCAAACCTGACCGGTGGTTATTAAGTGTGGTTACGGTTAGCTTACTTAAAAATTGATATGATCCTGGCAATAGGCAACGTCCTTAATAAAATTAGGTTTTTAAGAATGTACAGTAGTAGGATAGAAGAGAGCATTCCAGCGCAGACAAAAAGGGCAAGATGGCGACTACGTGCAATCAATGTATTTGGGATATTTTGACAGTGTTTAGTAGGCTAGTCAGTCCTCTTAATTTGCTGTAGATCATGATGCTAGGTCTTGAGTTATGATCTGGGGGCTCTTGGTTTAAGAGCTGCAGGTTTTCACAGGTAAGCCCGTTGGTCTGGGAAGTTAATAGCTGTATGGTTTAGAGGTTAGGGGCGTCTACCTCACCACATAAGCTAACTGAACGCACTTTAGTTAATGTTAAATGGGTAAATTAAAAAAGGACCTACTATGTCATAATATGAAATATCCTTGAAAACATAAACTAAAGTGCGCTCAGATAGCTTATGTGGTGAGGTAGACGCACCTAACCTCTAAATCCTACAGCTATTAACTTCCCAGACCAACAGCCTTACCTGTGAAAGCCTGCAGCTCTTAACCCTAGAGCCCCCAGATCATACCTCAACACCTAGCATCATGATCTACAGCAAATTAGGACTGACTAGCCTACTAAACACTGTCAAAATATCCTAAAAAAAACTATTGCGCATGACCGCCATCTTGCCCCTTTTGTATGCGCTGGAATGCTCTCTTCTATCCTACTTACAGTTGAAAAGACTTTCTAATACACGAGATAAATCGCTAACAAGCAAGGAAATTTAACTATGTGGTCACACATACTAGATGCGTGTTCTGGTAAAATGGGATAACAGTGCGGCATAATGCAATGAATGCGAATGTGAAGCTCCATTGCCCTCAGAAAACCAACCTCTTATATTGTATACCAAACCTGAGAGAAAAGATCTAGGACACCCTGAGCCAGAACCGAACTCAGATCCCATCTTATGCTATCCCATGAACGAAACTAATGCACGCCACCTCTTGTCCCTCTACCAATTCAGTTGAAATATAATTTTCTATACATGAAACATAGTTTACAATTTATAGCATTTAACACATCAAAAGACACTTGTGATATAATACTTTAAATTTCAGTTCATTTACAATCTGTTTCTAAATATAACAAACCAGTTTTGTAATATGTACGTCTTTTATCCAACATTACAAATAAAATATTGAACTTCTCATAGAAGGGTCAATGACGTTAAAGTTTGAACATCGCAAGGTTTGGCATTAGTGACTTGCGTTGATCATGATAATGTTGATAAAATTCATTATAAATGGCCCCAATTCTATCCGCCACAGACCTTTGTATTCGTGTTACATTTGCGTGGGACTGGCCCTTTAGTTTAAGGTACCTTTCAGGAATTTCGCATTTATTGGGAGAAAGAAAAAAACCTGAATAAAGATCCAGTCACACAGGATGGTACTTGCCTGACAAACCTGAGACCTCATCCACTTATAGGTGTGGGTTGCCATAATCATAGTCTGCCTCCTGAACTACCTCGTTTGGTGTACATCAGGTTGCATTAACCTTCATAAGATATGACAAAAAAGATAAATTAACCCAACCGGAACCAACGTACTACCCTTATGCCACAGCCGAAAACCGCAAACCATTGCAAAGCCGTAAGTGAGATTTTACACCTGTGCATCAGTGCAATTATAACCCCCATGTCCAATATTACATCACATCCCTTAAATGGCTTTATTTTTGTGGTTAGCGAGCGTTTCACTCACCCCATCACTTATTTTGTGGCCGAGGCTTTTAGTACCACTATGGGATTAACGAGCATTGTGAAAATTAGTAGTGTAAAGGATTTTAAAGGTTATGCCTGAATGAAAGCCATATGTAGTTATGCACATTATTTATAGAATGTGAGCTAATGCTTTGTGCCACAGAATTTTTCCTCATCAATGGTTACCTCAACATTTGTGTTATTAATTAATTAGAGCCAACTGAAAAATTCAATATCACGGCCGGGATTTGAAACACGGATCTCCTGGCTTCCGTCTAGTCGCTCTAACCTTTTGAGCTACCATAGCCAACATGCTGACGTGACATTAAACTCTCCAATTGATTAATTGACCGGGAAAATATAATGAGTCAGTTGGAGAGTTTAACGTCAATTCGGCATGATGGCCATGGTTGCTCAAAAGATTAGAGCGACTGGACGGAAACCAGGAGATCCGTGGTTCAAATCCCGGCCGTGGCATTGAATTTTTCAGTTGGCTCTAAGTAATTAAAACATCCATATACCGGAGTAATTTATTTAAAAGAATTAATTCTGCAAGGATTAATGCCTCAATATAAATTTAACATTAAAGGTTCAATGATAAAAGTCCTGGTATTTAAGTACTTACAATAGTAAGTCGCCACAAATGTTTATCTCGAATATGAGAGCTCTAAGTGGTTTACCGGGAAAATATATGAGTCAATTGCGGAGTTTAATGTCTCAAACGGTTGGAGCGACTGCACGGAAACCAAGAGATCCGTGGTTCAAATCCCGGCCCTGGCATTAAAATTTTTCAGTTGACTCTAATTAATTAAAAACATACATACACAGAAGTAATGTATTTAAAAGGATTAATTCTGTAGGGATTTATTACTCAATATAAATTTATGTTACTGTTCATTTTTGTTGTAAGCAGCTGATTAAAATAATACTTTATTAATCCATAACTAATACACGATTATTAAGCATGACTATGTTTAACATTTGGGTTACGCATTGCCATGTCAGTGATAAACTAAGTAATTTGCGAATTTGACTGGTCGTAGGTAGAGGTTCATAAATGGAAAGGGAATAAAAATTTAAACCACTAAAGTTTTCTCTCTTAGATTTCCAAGAAAGCAGAATGATTTCACAATGATATAAAATTTAAAACGTATAAACTGTTCGTGTCAGTAACTGTGCCAAAATTATACGAAATATGAACCACTAACCGCAACATTATATTGGTAGACATTTATACCCCAATAACGATTTAATGTTGCATCCACTTCTCTTTCTTTATGATCTGACGCAGCTATTCCTGAAAGGATGAAAACTCCCCCGACGTCACACACACACACACACACACACACACACACACACACACACACACACACACACACACACACACACACACACACACACACACACACACACAAAGTGAAACATTGCCAGAACGTCTGACTGCTTAAGCTTCCATCAACAGTTATCCCACTTCTGCAAATTCTGCATAACCCTTTTCCCTCGAAAACGTTATCTATCGGAATGATTGAAACATTCCTAAGATAATTACCCAAGTGCCGTAACTTCCCATAGTTTTTAATGGCACAAAACCTACTTATCTTTCATATAATGAAGAAACTCTTTGAAATATACAATGCAGTGAGGGTGGGAATAAGTAGATTCTATACCTCCAACCCATCAAGTTAACATCTTTGGGAAAGACATTTAGGTAGTTTATAATCGCGAAAAAAGCAATTCTCTCATTTAATTGAAAATATAGGTTCATTTATTTCCATTGTTGGCAATTTAATATCGCTCAGGTACAATTGTTTAACATGCCCTGCTAATGAAATTGAATACGCCATAAATAGGAAAACAAAGGAAAACTTTCTTACAGTGTGGCATTAAAGTATTTTACTACTGGTATTGCGAAAGTATCGTAGCGCTATAAACAGATACTCTTTTGTTTTTCTGTGTCTTTATAGCTAAAATTTCTATTGTTTGGAATGAAATATGATCGACCATTGTCTTCTTTTATATGTACATTATGTGCGAAAGCAAATATATTTTGTTTTATGGAGTTCTGAAATAAAAGTCAAGGTCTTTCACGAAGCATGTCATTTTATAACTCCAGAACGTATTCAAGTGCAAGGGCTTTTTAAAGTAATACCGAAATTATTGGTGACTTGAATAAACGCATAACTTAATAGGAAAGAAGTAAATGATACGGTACAATGTGATAAATAATTAATAAGGAACCGATTAAGAAACTAAGAAATGCAGTTGATTAAAATATTTAACATTAATGCATTTGTTCTAGAGAGCTAAGTGAATAAAATTTTGTCTATATATGAAAATCAGGGGCTGCTGGGTATTTAGGTAGGAAATAAGCATTCTGAATTCATAAAGAAAATTCTCGGAAAACCACTTGGTTCATTATGTGTGCCTAATGACTGGTTGAATATTTATTCAGAAAGCGAAAGAAATTCAGATTTTAGCCAAGGACTTTCACAGGAATATATGCGATGGTAACGTGGATCATTGAAACAAATTATAAGAGAAGAGCGATGCTACTGGTCCGCGTAAATAAGAAACCTTAGTAGGGAGATTGTCTAAGCAAGGAATGCAAGACAAAAGCACCAATTTCTCTCCCGGACACTCGACTTCCCAGCAGTTACTGTACCTGGTGGGAGTCGCTGCACCGGGTTTCCAACACAGGGAAACACTGCGGCAGTGTCTCTGGAAGTAGAGGTTTTCTCTACAACCTGGCGTACGAAGCTGTTGCATAAATTCATTACCCTGGGGCTACCTGCACATGCAACATACTTTCTTCACTATTTTCTTAAACGTAGTTCCCGAAGGTTCTGTACTGTCTCCTGCGCTATTTAGTGAATATGTGGCCGACCTTTCCACCGAGTAACACGTTAACATAGCACAATATGTTGAGAGGGTTCTGTAATATTGCACAGATAAAAAACGACGCAGAACCTTCAATCCCTCTACCTCATCCAATTATGGTGCAGGCTTTAGCGATTGTCCATCAACCCAGAGAAAAGCTAAACTATCATGTTTACCAAGCGCCGCTTACCCGCCAGCTTTCCCACATTCACCTACTCTAAGCGAAGGATAGAGTGTGCGAATTCCATCAAATACTTAGGGGTGAAACTGGATAAGGGCTTGACTTTCGGGGAGCACATCCAGGATCTGTCTCATCGGGCAAGTGGGGCCTCGGAGAACACAACCAGAATCTGTTGGCCTCGGCTTCGCTGTACCACATTTACAGTCAGGGAGATCGATCCCCTCGAACAGTTACGTCTTTTCCCGGTTCTTGTGTTTCCTATAATTATATATGCGTGCAAAGTCTAGGATATAGCTGCAGGCTGCTGCTACTCCGAACGTGTTTGGAACATATACCTTCGGATCCTCTGTTCTGTACACAGACACTTACCCGTGAGATTACTTCACCAAGGATCATCTCTTCTCTACGTGGAAGATGAGATTAGGTGCCGGGCTACAAAATTCTACAAATTGCCATTCCACTAGAGCGTCCTTTTTGGGAATTATCATCCCAGAAAACGGCGATTGAAGCAACATTAGCTTCCCTGCATGGCATGCGAGCATAACCGGTAACTTTAAGGAAATTACAAACATTTAAAATAATTACAACCCAAGAATTAATCTGGATTATAAAAATTATTCTTTTCTTAGTTGAAATATTGCATCAGCGGTGCACAGGAACCGTTGAACACGAGTCGGCAGTCGTTGAGGAGTCTAAAGCTACCTCCTTTCTTTGCCCCTACCTAATTCTCACTCTTCACACTGTAAATCCTACATCCGGCCAATTTGTGGTTAAGTTCTTCCTAGGGCAGGCACACCTTTGACACACCTCGGGGTCTTCCTCAGCCACAGTTACATCGCAGACATGCGCAAAATATAATCGGCGTTGATCAGGACCGATCTAGGACCAAAGATGCGTCGATTCTCTATCACAAACGGAATAGAAATTTAATACTTGTAAGAAACGAACTGCAATGATTGATAACATCGCTGGAAATGATAAGCTACGATCTGGGTTATTATGAGTGTACTCAAAGTAACGGTATCGGCAACTCTTCAGCAATATGTGAATGCAGATTTCATTAAATATTTTCTGTCAAGTATCCAAGGCATCTTTAATTAAAACAAAAAACCACACACATTCCCTGAGAAAAGAATCTTATCGCTGACAATATTAGCCAAACAATGGAGCAGTGAACTTCAACACTTTGTGGAGCAAAACGGTTGTGCTTTGAATGGCGCATAATGTTTACTTTCAAAATCCTTTTATTCCTTTAGTTATTTATGGAATAAAACTAAAAGGTCTCTATAGCTCTAAATCTGCCCAAATAAGTATCACTTTGAAGGTGAAAGAATTATTAAAATAGGCTGCACCCATAATACATAAAGCGTTTCACGCTTTATATTATTATTGCACGAAACATCGAAATAAAAATAAACATATTCAGAACTATTTTAAAGCAAAAGAGAAAAGACTCCCTTGTTCGCTTTCCATTTAAAGTGTGAGCATATTCTTTATTTAGTCAGGATGATTCCCTATCCTCCCTAAAGGTTATCCCCTATCATGAAATATGACTGGGTGTGTGAATGTGTGTCTGAAATTAATGTGTAAACAAAGCTTTACATGAGTATAAAGCAAGTGAACATCATTTTTGAACAGTAACATAATACGATCCAAGAATGTGGGCGTGTAAATACAGAATGCTGCAGAAACAGTGATCATTTCCAACATGTTATTCGAACATGAAAAAATACAACTATTTACAGTTACTGGACGCTTTTCGAAATATAAATTTATACCATTAATTACACAAGTAACATCCATCAGGAGTTCACCATTTGGCGATGCAATCTTAGGCATGAATACGAACACTCGCCAAAACTTTGTGGAGAGTCTCCCCTGTTATGGCCTTTATTTCAGAGTGAATGTTGTTTTTCAACTCCTTAATAGTTTTTGGCCTGTGAGTATGCACTTTGGATTTCAGAAATACCCACAGAAAAGAAAACTCATGCTGATAAATCGGGCAAACGGGATGGCTAGTTGACATCACCAAAGCGGGTAAAAATATGCTCTGGAAACATTCTACGTTAGGCTGTCATGGACGTTCTGGCTGTGTAGGAGGTGGCACCATCCTGATGGAACCACATCTACTGCATACAGATATTCTTACGACGCATTTCCTGGATCATGAAATGTTACAGTATAACATATCACTCTGCGCCCGCCTCGGTAGCGTAGATGGTAGCATGTCTGCCTCACGTTCAAGAGGTCCCGATTTCGAATCTCGGTCAGGGTGAGTTACCTGGATACGGTTTATCCGGGGGTTTCCCTTATCCTGAAAGACGAATGTCGGGTAACTCTAAGCTCTACGGACCCTGGGCCCATTTGATCGTCATTTCGCCCATTCCATTCATCGTTCGATATGACTTAACGTTGGAGGACGTAAATTACAAAATAAAATCGCTGTGATGTTACTGTGACATTTTCACCTGCATAAATCTCACTATATATGCGCCAGGAAATACCTGCAGAGACACTCCATGCCAAAGAGTAAGTTTTGCGCTATAAAGTAGTCTTTCATGAATCAGTTGAGGGTTGGTAGGCGCCCAATATACAAAGTTTTGTTTGTTGACATAGCCCGATAAGTGAAAATGAGCCTTGTCAGACATTCTGAGATTTTTGAGAAAATCAGGCTGAGTGTTGATCATGTCCAAGAGCTGTCTATAGAAATTTTGACGTGTCTCTTATCTCTGGGCAATAATTGGCAACCATTTGGATTTTGTAACGATAGAACTTAATGTTCTCGTGCAAAATTCGCCGCACACTTCTGTCCGAAATGTTAAGCGCTTGCGAATGCGACCGAAATGTTAGCGTTGGACTTTGCTCGAAAGCAGCTCTTATCGTTTCAATGTTCTCAGAGATGCGAACCGTACGTGGCCTACCAGGGGACGTTTAGTTTGTTGCGGATGCTGTTGCTCTGAAGTGCTGCTCCCATCTCGTGACGGAACTTTTATCATTAGACCAATGTGAATCTATTGCCGAAATAAGCGTTCTATTTGTACGACACTATCACCACATTTGAAAAACATTTCAACTGCAAACGCACGATGTGCATTTGACCAGCGCTCCATATTCACTGATAATGCTTTGAACTGCGGTATGCACTGGTACCAACATCAATTCCCTAGGATGCCGTGTTCAACAATGGCACGCTGTTTAAAATGGGCCATTGTTTCTGCTGCATTCTGTATATTAGCTTTCTCTTCAGAAAAAAGTGCACTGAGGTGAAGTTCCTAAACCCTTTAGATGTTAACTGTTTTCAATATTTGTCACACACAGTTCTACCCCAATTCTATCTGCTTTAAATTTCATCCAAATACCCCTAATACGTTTTAGAAGCGTTACTCGAGGATATGGCTCCCATTTGCGTACGTCACGTAAACTCTTACTCTTTTACTCACGGCGGGTTCATTTGGCCGTTAACAGTCCTCATTCAGATAGTCGTTTCGTCAACACATGTCTCCGGATGATCCCCGACGTCTCTGAGCCGATATTGTGTTCCTGCTCCACCGGCCCTTGAACTAAATAGATTATAATTAATACAATATTGTCTCCCAATTAGGGAAAGGGATGACCGGCGACCGCTGGAAGGACCCCGAGACAGCTGGGCCACGCCCACTCATCAGTCTCTGTCACTAACTGAGGGGGAAGGTTGGAGGAACTGTCGCTTGCGCTGCCGGCCCCTTCCCTCCCTTCCACGGCCATCTGGAACCTTCCTTTGGAAACTGGAGAAGTCGAGAAAGCAGTGACATTCCTATAAAAAGGGTTTCAGAGAGACAGTGAGTGACAGTTCTTGGTGTAAGAAGGCAGTGTTAGTGACGTGTTAATGAACGAAAAGATTGTGCAACGGAAGACTGTACGTAACTGTGTATGAGTATCGGAGTTGATGTAATCGCGAGTACAAGTGAAATTGTAACGGACGAACTGGTGAATTGTAATTGTGTGCAGTACGCAATTCTGCGTAATTGGCAAGTGTTTAACTGTAAGTCGGTGGAAATAAAGAACAGCTTTGAGCGGTGAAATTGAACTTTTCATTTCACGAACCCACAAAGTCACAATTGGTGTCAGGAAGCGGGAAGACAACAGCACCGAACATTACAGCCATGGACGCGGCATTGGAAAATATTTTTGAGAAGATGATGGAAATGAAGGCGGAACTGACAGAAATAAAGACGGCCAACGGCAACATCACCGAGAAGATGGAAGAAATGAAGGCCGAATTAACAACAAAAACGGAAGTGGCAAATAACAGCCTGGCCGCGAAGCTGGAGACTACAAATAACAACCTGGCCGCGGAACTGAAACAAATGAAGACGGCCAACGACAACATCACCGGGAAGATGGAAGAAATGAAGGCCGAATTAACAACAAAAATAGAAGCGGCAAATAACAACCTGGCCGCAAAGCTGGAAGAAATGATGACGGCTAACGGTAACCTCACGGAGAAGATGGAAGAAATGAAGGTTGCGAACGAGGCCCTCGCCGCCAAGTTTGAGGAACGGTTGGCCGGCGTGAGGGATGACGTCACGAATCTGGGCAAGCGGATGGGTCAAGTAGACGACCGCCTTAATGATTTAGAGGAAAAGGCCGACAACATCGCAAAACCCCTCACCCGTCTGATGGAGGAACACCGGCCTTATGTGTGGACAGAGGACGCCGAAAACGCTTTCCAGCACCTAAAGGAGACCCTGTGCAGTGCTCCAATTTTGGGTTTCCCACAACCGGGTGGCGCCTTCATTGTGGACACCGACGCCAGCGACCATTGCATTGGAGGTGTCCTATCGCAGATCCAGGACGGCCATGAGCGGGTGATAGCCTACTACAGCAAGACGCTATCCAAGGCAGAGAAAAACTACTGCGTCACCCGACGGGAGTTACTGGCGGTAGTAAAGACATTGGAGCACTTCCACAAGTACCTGTACGGTCAGCCATTCCACCTGAGGACTGACCATTCCGCCCTAACCTGGCTATTGAGCTTTAAGAACCTGGAAGGCCAGACAGCACGTTGGGTCCAGAGGCTACAGGAGTACGACTTCACCTCGGAACATCGTAGAGGGAAGAGCCACGGTAACGCTGACGCCATGTCCCGAAGACCCTGTCCGGAAAAGTGCGGCCAGTGTACAAGAGTGGAGGAGAAGCAGCGTGCCGCAGCAGTCCGAGTAGTCACGGCAGTGCCTGCGGATGGCTGGGATAGTGCAGGCCTGAGGAGGGAGCAGCTGGCGGACGCAGACTTGGGGCCACTCTTGAGGGAAGTGGAGGCAGGGACAAGACCAACCTGGGAGGACATCGCACCGAGGAGCGCCACCTACAAGTCGTACTGGGCCCAATGGGACTCGTTGAAGACCAGAGAGGGCGTGCTGTTCCGGGTATGGGAGTCACCCGATGGGAAGACGCAGAGAGAACAGTTGCTACTTCCCCGGAGTAAGGTCCCGGAAGTCTTGGAGGAAGTGCACGCCGGTACTTCAGGAGGACACCTGGGAGCCAACCGAACGATTGACAAACTACGGCAGCGCTACTACTTGCTGAGACTCCGGGCTGATGCTGAGAGGTGGTGCCGTCAGTGTCACGTGTGCGCGGCGAGTCACGGCCCCCAGACTAGGAGCCGGGGTCTCATGCAGCAGTACAACGTCGGAGCGCCATTCGAACGGATCGCCGTTGACATTGCTGGACCGTTCCCAGTTTCCGACCGAGGCAACAAGTACCTAATGGTGGTCGTGGACTACTTCACCAAGTGGCCGGAGGTGTATGCCATCCCAAACCAAGAGGCAAAGACAATCACAGACTGCCTCGTGGAGCAAGTGTTCTGTCGATTTGGGGTGCCGTTAGAGCTACACAGTGACCAGAGTACCAACTTTGAGTCCAACCTAATGAAGGAGGCATTACAAAGGCTTGGGGTGAACAAGACCCGCACGACGCCTCTACATCCCCAGTCGGATGGCATGGTCGAAAGATACATCAAGACCTTAGAGGAACACGAAGGAAGGTCGTGGCCAGCCATCAGCGAGACTGGGACGTCAAGGTGCCACTGTTCTTGCTGGCCTACCGCTCGTCTACACACGACACAACTGGGATGGCGCCAGCCAGCTTAATGTTCGGTCGAGAGTTACGCCTCCCTTGTGACCTGGCTTTCGGAAGTCCTCCGGAGGCGAAGCAGCCGGTGACCGAGTATGTGGAGAACCTGGTGGACCGCCTCCACGACATGCACGAGATGGCTCGCCAGAACATCCAGAAGGCGAGCGACCGCATGAAGACCAGGGTTCCAGCAAGGTGACCTGGTCTGGTTGTACCGTCCTACCCGGACCAAGGGACGCTGCCCGAAGCTCCAGCAGCCATGGCAAGGACCGTACCGGGTGGTGAAGAGGATTAACGACGTGGTCTACCGCATCCAGAAGGTTCCCCGAGGGAAGATGTTGGTGGTATACCTGGATCGTCTAGCCCGCTACAATGGTGCTGTTCGGGACGACCAGCTTTGAGGAGGGAGCAGTGTCACCCAATTAGGGAAAGGGATGACCGGCGACCGCTGGAAGGATCCCGAGACAGCTGGGCCACGCCCACTCATCAGTCTCTGTCACTAACTGAGGGGGAAGGTTGGAGGAATTGTCGCTTGCGCTGCCGGCCCCTTCCCTCCCTTCCACGGCCATCTGGAACCTTCCTTTGGAAACTGGAGAAGTCGAGAAAGCAGTGACATTCCTATAAAAAGGGTTTCAGAGAGACAGTGAGTGACAGTTCTTGGTGTAAGAAGGCAGTGTTAGTCAGTGACGTGTTAATGAACGAAAAGATTGTGCGACGGAAGACTGTACGTAACTGTGTATGAGTATCGGAGTTGATGTAATCGCGAGTACAAGTGAAATTGTAACGGATGAACTGGTGAATTGTAATTGTGTGCAGTACGCAATTCTGCGAAATTGGCAAGTGTTTAACTGTAAGTCGGTGGAAATAAAGAACAGTTTTGAGCGGTGAAATTGGACTTTTCATTTCACGAACCCACAAAGTCACAATATTGTTTAATATTACAGTAAGAATCTGATAGAGACGTAATCCTTTTTAGCAATGTTTTCCTCCTATAAATCTCAAAATAAAAATCGGACATTCAGATCTAAATTCTCCATTCGGGATCTGAAGCACAAATCTGCAAAGAACACAAACCATAGGCGTATTTCAGTTCACATGATTGGAAAAGGAAAATATGACTAATTGATCATTATAGTGTGAAATGTTAACTTAAACAAAAACACCTTACACGCATCTTGGCCTCTAAATCACTGTTACGAATTTCACTTTTATCAAATATTCAGATCGGAAGCATCCGCGTCATCTGTCCGTACCATCATACACAAAGAACCTGAAAGTTTGAGTAAAAGAGGTTAGGATAATGGAATGAGGTAAAATGATGGAAATGAAATCGTGGTATGAAAATAACCATCAATTATCCGCGAAAGTGACAATGGGATTTATACTAAATTTCAATGTGGTATCCCTTTAAACACATTCAAAGAGCATTTTACAACCACGAGAGAAAATAAAGGCATAACAATAAATGGCTGGATAAAATCCAACGTATTATTTGGCTAATAGCTTTAAAATAAATAAAATGCTGTCCTCTTTGTCTTGTCCAAATTCTTCTTACGGAAGCTTTTTCATGTATGCAATTTATAATATTTGAGATACACATTTGCAGAAATGGTTTTATGGCACTCTCTCTTGCGATACAGTGGAAATAAGGGCACGCAGCAAGCTTAAGGTTTTAAGGGCTATTTACTGTAACAGTAATTTATACTGTCCTCACAGCACAATATTTATATCAAGGGTGGACCACCCATTATCGACTTTAGTTCCCCTAAAACAAATATGTTGTCCTCTTTCATGGTGCCGGCTTGTACAAGGCCCAGGAGCAACATGTGTACCCTTAGGACCTCTACTTCAAACGTGGTCTGTTTATTTAAACTTCTACCACCTGTGTGATGAATGAGGAATGTAACAGAAGAAGGTGCCGGTGTAGGATTTTATTAGGGAAGAGGTTATTTAGGGGCAGGAGGAGTGAAATTGTAACTGAGGTGGCGGAAAATGGAATTGAATATAAAACAAAAAGACAGGAGAAAAATATAAAATTGTGATCATTATAGTGAAAGCAAACAATAAATAGAGCTTTATGTGGGAGTATTTAGTGCAGTGAAAAGAACAAAATACGAAATGATAGTCAAATAAAAGGCTTTATTATGAGAGAAATTTAAAAATAAAAAATAAAATAAATATGTTTTAATAATAATAATAATAATCATAAATAGTACATTTAAATTTAGAACTTAAGTAGAAATAGTAGAACTATGATGATAATGATAATGATGATAATAATATTAATAATAATAATAATAATAATAATAATAATAATAATAATAATAATAATAATAATAATAATAATAATAATAATAATAATAATAATAATAATAATAATAATAATAATAATAATAATAATAATAATAATAATAATAATAATAATAATAATAATAATAATAATAATAATAATAATAATAATAATAATAATAATAATAATAATAATAATAATAATAATAATAATAATAATAATAATAATAATAATAATAATAATAATAATAATAATAATAATAATAATAATAATAATAATAATAATAATAATAATAATAATAATAATAATAATAATAATAATAATAGTAATAATAATAATAATAATAGTAATAATAATAATAATAGTAATAATAATAATAATAATAGTAATAATAATAATAATAATAGTAATAATAATAATAATAGTAATAATAATAATAATAATAATAATAATAATAATAATAATAATAATAATAATAATAATAATAATAATAATAATAATAATAATAATAATAATAATAATAATAATAATAATAATAATAATAATAATAATAATAATAATAATAATAATAATAATAATAATAATAATAATAATAATAATAATAATAATAATAATAATAATAATAATAATAATAATAATAATAATAATAATAATAATAATAATAATAATAGTAATAATAATAATAATAGTAATAATAATAGTAATAATAATAGTAATAATAATAATAGTAATAATAATAGTAATAATAGTAATAGTAATAATAGTAATAGTAATAATAGTAATAGTAATAATAGTAATAGTAATAATAGTAATAGTAATAATAGTAATAGTAATAATAGTAATAATAATAATAATAATAATAATAATAATAATAATAATAATAATAATAATAATAATAATAATAATAATAATAATAATAATAATAATAATAATAATAATAATAATAATAATAATAATAATAATAATAATAATAATAATAATAATAATAATAATAATAATAATAATAATAATAATAATAATAATAATAATAATAATAATAATAATAATAATAATAATAATAATAATAATAATAATAATAATAATAATAATAATAATAATAATAATAATAATAATAATAATAATAATAATAATAATAATAATAATAATAATAATAATATAATAATAATAATAATAATAATAATAATAATAATAATAATAATAATAATAATAATAATAATAATAATAATAATAATAATAATAATAATAATAATAATAATAATAATAATAATAATAATAATAATAATAATAATAATAATAATAATAATAATAATAATAATAATAATAATAATAATAATAATAATAATAATAATAATAATAATAATAATAATAATAATAATAATAATAATAATAATAATAATAATAATAATAATAATAATAATAATAATAATAATAATAATAATAATAATAATAATAATAATAATAATAATAATAATAATAATAATAATAATAATAATAATAATAATAATAATAATAATAATAATAATAATAATAATAATAATAATAATAATAATAATAATAATAATAATAATAATAATAATAATAATAATAATAATAATAATAATAATAATAATAATAATAATAATAATAATAATAATAATAATAATAATAATAATAATAATAATAATAATAATAATAATAATAATAATAATAATAATAATAATAATAATAATAATAATAATAATAATATTTTAGAAACATAAACAAAAATATATTGGAAATTATTAATTCAGCAAAAGATTAATTTTGAAATAAATTGTGTGCTTTAATGAGAAAAACGCTTTGTACTATATTTCCCAAGTATTACAGTTTAGCAGTAATGCACGTCATCCGGAATTTCTAGGAAACCAAGATATACCTATGTTATATTTGCCATGAAAATATCTTAAACCATTTGTATTTTAACCATAATCGTTAAAGCCACTTTTGAGGAAATAAAAAACTTGAAAAGTTTTCAGTGTGACAGGTATTTAAGGACTGAGGAAATTTTGTCTGAGGCTCTTCGTTTGCAATTTAACTGACTTTTCACTTTTAGGCTATGTTGTTCACAGAGACAGACAGACAGACATACTGACTGACTAACTGACTGACTTACAGGCAGAGGGACGGTCGGTTGGACAGACAAAGTCAGACTTACACACATACCTTTTTCTAAAAATGAATATCTAGATTTAAGGATTCTGAAAACTCGTATTTCCAGAATAATCTCGAGTGTTTGGATGGAATGCAGAATTTCCTCTTCTTACTGTAAGTACATAATAGAGATAAAGTAATAACTATTGTTAATTGATATGTAATGAATGAGTTCCAATACCACTCTTTAGCAGAGGGCATTTAATTAAGTACTCTTTTATTAAAAGATTCAAAACATATTTTTTGTGCCCCAAAATTCTGAACATCCTTGTTGTTGGTCATGAACCTCAATGATTTCCCAAATTATGACCTAAATCTAATAAACGTTATCATAGTAACAATTAGTTCGTCGTTAAACAATACGCTAAAATAATAATGATAATATTAACGTGTTGTGAAATACATGCCAAAAACATTGAATTTTCAGTCTCGTTCTAATAAAAGTATTACGTATTCCTTCACATAATTACATAATAATATCTTTGGAGTTAGGATTAGGTTTACCTTCTGTAGCTTTTAGTAAAATATCTGTCCACTAATCAGTTTTTCTTCTGTCAACAAACACACCACACGGCGCTGGAGCGAATTTTCTCCGGGTCCTACGTTTCATCCCGTTAACATTCCACCAATTGTTCCAGTGTCTTTCCTATCATTCATCTCACCCTCATATTATCATCCACTTCCTTCACCCTCACATCAGGCATTCGGCTCATCACCCATCCTGGTTCTCCATCAGATGCATGCGGTTGCTCAGACCAAACCTGAAGGGATAGAGGAACAAGAATCCCCTAACACCACAATAAGTGATATAGTAGGGATAAGTTAAAGAAGAAGAAGCAGAAGAAGAAGAAGAAGAAAGAGGAGGAGGAGGAGGAGGAGGAGGAGGAGGAGGGGTCAACAAATTAACCACAGTAAGCTCCATGTATAACAGCGTGTATAACATTATAAATCAAAATTCTTTCACTTATTTCACTGTATTTCACTGTATATTAATTAGAAATTAATAATCTTTTTTCTGATTTAGGTTTTATAATTTTGTGTACAGAAAGGTATCGTATGAAATTGTGAATACATTATTACGTCACAAATTCATTTCTTGTTGTGCAAATGGTGTTATTATCCCAAATAGTTCTAAGTGTACTGAGGGAGGATGTAAATACTTTTTAAGATTTCTCGAGGTCTAGCAATTACCTAATTTTCTCTCTATATCTTCCATTTTATGGTTGTTTTACAAATTATTCATATAAAATATTACTTTTGTTAATTCGATTGATTTATTGTATTTATTGCGAATTACTTTCTTTCTTGACGAAAGGTGGATGTGAAGTATATAAAATGTAATATGTTATGTCGGCAACAAGATTTCAAGAAGGGGAGAAGATTAATTTATATTTAAAGAAAAAGTACTTATAGTTAAGAAAAAAGCACATGACATTCTTCGAGTTTATTACATTTAAAAAACATGAATTTCGCAAATATTGTTGTATTTTGAAATTATTTTCAGATTCCCTGCTGTCCATGTTACTGAGGAAATTTTACGAGCATGTTTTTTCTCCGTTCTATTTATACCCCGCATTTAACTTCAATGGCCATATCGCCTCTTGGCGATGGTGTTAACACGTAAACGTTCGATTGCAGGTACTTTGGGTTTTTTAATCATTAGATCACGCACACATTCTGGCTCATTCATATTTCCAGACTCTGGATAAAATGGAGAATCATCTTGGTTGCAGAAAAATCCCCACCCCCAGTCGAGAATCGAGCCCGGGACCCCTCGCACGGTAGGCACGTGCTCTCCGATTGAGCTGCGGGACCATTACTTTACGTCCATTCTAATATAAGAACATTTTTTAAATTAAAAAGATTAACGTTTGATCCTTTAAAAGAGACAAATACTAAAATGCGTATAACAGATTATATTCTAAGATCACTGAAAGTGCCGTCCACGTCTCTTAAATATTAGGGCATATTTATTTTGTAATAGAACTTCCTGTTTCTCCAGACAGGATAAAATAGGATAAAATTGTACGGAGGGGATTGCGACCAGGCTTGATCTATTGTACGTATGTCCCAAGTGAGGCATCCCCGGGAGGAAAGATGAAGCGAGAGGAGACAGAGGGCGGCCGACACAAGGAGTCACGAAAATGAAGAGGGCAGGTTAGCGTCTGTTTAGTGAATGCGAGTGCAGTTTGCCCCTGAAAGGAAATTACCCTCCCGCCCACTAATGACCGTCATAAATCTATCTCCACCCTTCAGAAATGGAAGATTGTCGTTGAGCACCAATAGCAACCCTGATTTTCTCGAACTGACAGTCGCATGTCTACTCCACGTGGAGTCTCAGTAGCCAAAGTTCCAACTTCCAGTTGATCTGTTTCATTACGTGCAGAAATTCGTTGTATGTCACGATGTGGAGACCGTGGGAGGGAAATACAGTGGTAAATACAAATGAAGTAGCAGATAACTTTCAGTCAAGCGAAAATAATCAGTGATGACAATAGTGTGAACAACTGAGCCGAGTTATATTATTGGAAAAGCCTCAAAAAACAAAGTTATTACGGGAATTGTTTCTAAGCAAATTCAAGCGCTTGTTTTGAACACATATAAATATGTGCTGACAAATAATCTTGGTAAGGGGTCGCGCAATGAACCTGATGATAAATTATGGCTTTTCACAGAAATACAGTAAGAAATATTGTGACGAAAGCAATACCAAAAACGCCGATCAAGTGTGAAAACAAAAGGAAACGTTTCTCTAAAGTAGATAATTTCACATGCGATTTAATTCATAGAGAAATTTATAGATTCTATACAAAAGGGAGAACGCCCACCTTAGATGAATTGGTTGCACATTTGAAAGAAATTTGTGATTTTCCTTATGGGCATTGCACTTTGCGCGGTCTCCTAAAGGAACTGGGTTTCAAATACTGCACTTTGAATAAGTTAAGGGTTATTATGGAATCCAGTAGAATTGTAACATGGCGATATATATATGTCAAAACTAAGGAAGTTTCGCAGTAATGGACATAAGATAATTTATTTAGACGAAACCTCGTACGATACCCATGACGTATCGAGAAAGGTGGCAACCTTGCAGAAAGGTCTGAGAGATGGAGGGTCTGTGTTGTAAAACGATTATAAGGGTTCGTCAAAGGCAGCGACCGACGTGCATATGAGTTAACTAAACAGACTCTACCTACAATTGACCGGTTAGAAGCTCCCCGGCAGGCCAGTGCATCCGGCATCCCTCCCATGTGCTCTTGATATGGCCCACCAGAACGGCTCGGAAATCGTCGTACCAGAGGAGGAAATAATTACCAGGAGAATATCATCCTGCCATGCAGCGCCGACACACTCACCGAAACTTCTACCCTGAAAGACTACCAGATGAGAGATGATATGATAATGGAGATGTAATGGAGTGACAGGAGATTCGGGGGATGTAACTAACCTACCCAGCATTCGCCTAGCAACCCGGGAAACCCAGAAAAAATCATGGGTCAGGTAGGCTGGCTGAATATTCGAACCGGACCTCCTGAATGAGGGCCACAGACGGAACCACCTGAGCCATTACGCTCGGTCTCCAGAAGGGATAAGAAAAACGTTTGTATCTCAACAGATGTAGCAAGA
Source organism: Mantis religiosa (assembly GCA_030765055.1). Classification (NCBI taxonomy): domain Eukaryota; kingdom Metazoa; phylum Arthropoda; class Insecta; order Mantodea; family Mantidae; genus Mantis; species Mantis religiosa. The sequence continues at coordinate 313,415 of JAUKNK010000123.1, forward strand.
TAAAACCTATTGTTCCTAATAAACACATAAATGTTGGATAGAGTCAACATGACTACTAAGCTACCCGCCTCGGTAGCGTAGATGGTAGCGTGTCTGCCTTACGTTCAAGAGGTCCCGAGTTCGAATCTCGGTCAGGGTGAGCTACCTGGATAAGGTTTTTTCTGGGGTTTCCCTTATCCTTAAAGACGAATATCGGGTAGCTCTAATTTCCATGGACCGTGCACACATTTGAGCATCATTTCACCCATCTCATTAACCGTTGGATATGACAACGTCGGAGGACGTAAAATTACAACAATGAAAAAGTCAATGCCATGGCCGGGATTTGAACCACGGATCTCCTGGTTTCCGTCCAGTTGCTCTAACCCATTGAGCTACCATGGCCAACTTGCCGTTATGACACTAAATTCTCCATTTGACTCATATATTTCCCCGGTAGACCACTAGGGGCTCTCGCATTCGATATACACCGTTTGTGGCGACTAACGATAAGTACTTGAGTCCCAGGCTTCATCATTTAACTCTTACAATTTTTAGTTAATTTATGGAAATTAATCATTTCTTCACACTAGCCGTACATAGGCTACGTAGCTCAGTGGATTAGAGCGACTGGACGGAAACCAGGAGATCCGCGGTGCAAATCCCGGCCATGGCATTGAGTTTTTCACGTTGACTCTATCAACAACGTTACCCTATATACGGCTAGTGTGAAGAAATGATTAATTTCTATCAATTAACTAAAAACATAAGTGATGCCTTAAGATTACTAAATTTGTAAGAGAAAGCTATAGAATTCACATTAGGGACTGAAATGAATGGATTTCTTCCTTTTCTAGATCTAAAGATAATAAGAAATAATAATAAATTAAATTTTATTATTTATAGAAATCTACTCATATTGATAATTACATAAAAAATAAAAGGTTCAATCATTTTTCACATATTTTTTCTGTTTTCAATAGTTTGATTTGTACATTAATTAATATAGCTCTGAATAAAGATAAATTAATTAAAGAATATAAACATATAATTAATGCTGCTTTAATTTTAATATTTATGCATAAAAACTGAAAAATTTAAATATAAAAAAACTGTTAATGATATTTCTATCCTTAAAAAATAAATGGCGATTATAATTTTAAAAAATTTACTTCCCATCCTTGGGTTAATAAACATTTTGAAAGAATTTTTAAAGAGTTTGGTATAACTTTAGTTCCTCAAAATAAATATATTATTAAATATTTTTGGCATTGCTCTTCTTGTTTTGATTGTGACAAAGTTTATATTGGAAAGATAGAACGTAATTTTGAAACCGGAACAAAATAACATTTTCGTAACATTAAGTACAAACAGACTGATAAGCCGGCCGTAGATCATATTTGGTCCTTTAATCATGAAATAAATCCAGAAGTTAAATTATTAAAACAGTTAAATGGTCCGATGGATTTAATGGTTTGGGAAAATATATTTATTTTAAAAAATAAACATCTCGTAATGAATTTTGAAATACCGGCAGTCGATTCTGTTTTTAAGTTTATTTCATTTTCAGATTTTGGTAGTAATAACAAGAACATAGCGACATCTAAGGTTTGTAACGTTGACGACGAGTTTGATTGTGATTCTGGCTGATGATATGGAAGAAGTTTCACCAAATCGCGGTCCTATTCAATTTATAAGAAAAGTAACATTATTTCTTATACGTGAAGTTTTAAGTTACAAATTATTATATTTGTATATATTTCTTTGCTTCACTGTTAATTGCTTCATATTTTACGTATTTAATGCAGTGATTGAATAAATGCACAATATGAAATCTTTGTAATTCGAGGACTAAGGGGCTCATCTCAATGTTATTTATATAAAAACGCTTAAGAGATAAATTACGAAAAGAACTCACAGTAATATTTGTAATGAAATTATATGACCAGGGATTTTTAAGTGAAATAAGCTAGTACTCCTAAACTTCGTTAGGCATTATACGCCTTTTAGGATAAAAAAGATAAAAAAATAAAAAATAAATAAAAAAAATTTAAAAAAAATTAAAAAAATAAAATCTGCTCAACACATGCCCTGGCATCTTGAAGCTATACCAGGGCAAAGCTGTTCACAGATTTATATTCTTTATCCTCCTGCCTTATTTATTAGTTCCATTTACAATACTTATCTTTTCAGATATTCCCTAATCTAACTTGCCAAATAATCCTAACCTACTAGCTAATTCTAACCTACTTAGATATTTAGTATGCTCGTTATATGTTCTTGTTATGTTTTCAGTCAACTGATAAACAGGGATTCATTGGGCTTTAATAGATAGGTAAACATATGTAGTGCTAAACTTTTAACTAAAAAATATCCAACATACAAAACCGTTTTAGTGCCAATTTTAAAAACCCAGTATAAAGGTTTATTTGGAATTATGGAATCGTTTGAAAACTGGGGTTTTCATAAGTAATGTATGCCGACAATTGAACTAAAACTAACTTCTTTTTGGAGGCGTCAAATATATGTAACATTTATTTCATTCTGATATATTTTCAACATTGCTCATAACCTTTGAATTTTGTTTTGCATTTAATTCGTGTGAAATAGGTGTGAAATAGGTTACCTATATGGATAAGTTTCATTACACAATTTTAATACTTCTTGTTGTGCACATTTTCTGTCACCAACTGCTACCACAGTTACATTTTAACCTTTCAATTTGTATTAAAAATTATTTTAAGCCGTTATAGCGTGATAGAAAAACTTCACTTAATACAAATATTAAGCATAAAACAATAATTAACTTGTTCCTATCGCAACCAAATTCTCTGTATGAAACAAACGAATTTTTTCACAATAAGGAAATAAAGACGAAGAATAAAATGAAAACATTTCAGAATATGTGTTACTTTAAAAATTGTTTTGGAAAACGTCACATTGTGGTTAAAGTTTGGACATTTTGTTTGTAAAATGTTCCTCCCAAAATTTTAAATTTGATATATGTGAGACTTTTAAAAAAAGAATTAAATTAAATGTTTTGTCACCGAGCGCGGGATTCTCGCACTCTAAAGGGCTCGGGTTCGATCCCTGGTGATAGCCTACTCTGACCACGAGTTTTTCCGTATTTCTCTTTTATCACGGCTCTCTTCTCTCCCATTTGATCTTATTTCGTCTTTCTCTTTCATGGTACATGACCACTCCGGGGATGTGTCAGTTGACGTAGGGGTACCGTTAAATCATTATTACAAGGACTGCATGTTCTAGTGCTTTGAGGCTTGCGTTTATGATGTACATGTTTGCTGCAACAGAGGATGGCCGTTCAGGCATCCAAGTGCAGCTTTCGATGGGTTCCGTTGGGACGGATGTCTGAGCCATTCTCCAGAGGTTTGGACAGTTTGCCATCGAGTGTGCCTACTTAAAGCCAGTAAATGAAAGGGATCTCAGCGCCTATCTGGCGCTTACGACCACCGTTCATGAATTTTTCTGTGCAATTTACGTCCTCCAACGTTAAGTCATATCGGACGATGAAGGAAATGGGTGAAATGACACTCAAATGAGTCCGGGGTCCATGGAGCTTAGAGTTACCCAACATTCGTCTATCAGGGTAAGGGAAAACCCTGGAAAAACGTTATGCAGGTAACTCACTCTAACCGATATTCCAACTCTGGACCTCTTGAACGTGAGGCAGACTCGCTACCATCTATGCTACCGCGGCGGAGATTCTTGCGTTCCTTCATCCTTCATCCTTCATCTCATCCGTTCTTCCGTGGGCTATACGTGCGCATAATTGAATCGGAATATTGAGAAATCCCAAATGTCCAAAAAACTATTTTTTTTTCAGGAGATGCAAAAAACATTCCAGTTCTTAAAATTATGCTTAAATCAGCTTTTGTCCCCATTTTTCATTTAAATGAATGTGGGGGAAGCATGCCATTGCACTGTAGACACTTTTTATCCATTTTCTTGAAATTATGTTAACATTTATTTAATAAACATGTGTGCTTTCTCAATATTTTGTAATATATGTGCATAAATTATTACTTAACCCACACTAAGGACAGGAACGAAACAAATTGTGACAAAGATAACTATTTGACATTATAGCCTACACAAGGTTCATTCTTTGACAGGATGAGTTACCTGAATAAGGGTTTTTCCGGGATTTGCCCTTATCATTCAGGACGAATGTCAGATAACTCTAAGCTTCATGGACCCTGGACTCATTTGAGCATCATGTCATCCAATTCATTCACCGTCGGATATGACTTAACGTTGGAGGATGTAAATTCAAAAAAAAAAAAAATCTTTGACACATGTTGGCCAATTGTATATGTTGTCGTAGAAGCTCTGAATGATTTCAGCTTTTGTGAAGAATGACACAAATTGTCTTAGGTTTTGCTTTTTCTTCTCATTTATAGGCACATTACCACTGTCTGACATTTTATCAACAATAACAATCGATTAAATCAAAGAGTAGGAGGCCGATTGTTATTCTCTCTGTTTGATACAGAACTGGTAAATTAGAATTCTGAGAAAGCCCATTTGCTTCGTACATGTAGGGTTTCTCTTCAGTTTCGGTGACACAATGGCTGCATAACTGCACAGAAAATGTCAGAACATTATAGGTTTCTCTACATTATGATCGACCTACATATTTAAAGTACAATGTCTGGATAACTCAATTTTTATAAAAGAAATGGTCATGTAACGTTTCGCAATATTCCTACTCAACTGCCGATCTAGGTGCTACTGTGTGTTTCAAATGGGAAGAGTTCCAGCTTTTAGCGAATTAGATGCGTCAGAGCGTTGCCACCTCGTTAACCCCACTCTTTTTATATTTCCCTCTCTTTCTCTCTCTCTCTCTCGCACACCTGCGAGTTTTCTTGGCACTAGGCGTAAGGGAACGTAAACTGAATTTTCCAATGCTTTATAATAATGCATTTGTTCAAATCACAATTACAACATGGATATTCGAATATTAAGGACATATTTTAAGTACGAGGCATGTTTCTTAAGTCAGTACCGTTTTGGAATTAAAAAAGACGTGCATATATATCGCAATAATTTTATTTTTACATTAATCTACTTTCCTACGTAATTTCCGTGAATATTGAGACACTTGTCATAACGTGGCACCAGTTTTTGAATACCCTCCTCATAAAATTCTGCCGCCTGACGTGTTAACCACTGTATCACAACTGTTTTGACTTCGTTATCGTCTTGAAGACGCTGACCGCCCAGATGTTCCTTCAAGTGCAGGAACAAATGGAAGTCGCTGGGCGGCATATCAGGGCTGTATGGAGGATGATCTAGAGTTTCCCATTGAAAAGATTTGATGAGATCTTGGGTCCGATTAGCCCCATGTGGACGGGCGTTGTCATGCAGCAAAACGATACCCTTACTCAACTTGGCACGTTTTTTGTTCTGGAATGCATGGCGCAGATTGTTCAATGTCTCACAATAAGACGCTGCATTGATTGTCTCATTACGAGGCAGAAACTCCACTAGCAATACTCATTTTCTGTTCCAGAAAACTGTGCACATGATTTTCCGGGCAGAAATTGTTTGCTTAAACTTCACTTTTGTGGGTGATGATGAATGTCGCCAATCCATGCATTGTTCTTTCGATTCTGGTGTGACGTAGGCCACCCATGTTTCGTCACCAGTAACAATTGAGTCTAAAAAATCTTCACCTTCATTGTGGTACCGCTCAAGGAAAGTCGATGCACTGCCTAAACGTTGGGTTTTGTGCAAATCCGTCAACATTTTCGGAACCCAACGTGAACACAATTTCCAGTACTTCAAGTTCTCGGTCACAATGCGATACAAAACACTACGAGAATATTGAGGAAAATAGTCACACAATGATGAAATTGTAAAGCGTCTGTTTTCTCTCACCTTTTCGTCCACTTTCTGCAGCAAATATTCAGTAACGGCCGAAAGGCGCCCACTCCGTTCTTCATCATGCACATTTGTGCGGCCATCTTTAAATGCTCTCATCCATTTCCTTACCATTCCATCACTCATAACGTTTTGTCCGTAAACTTCACAGATCTCACGATGAATTTCGATCGGTTTTACGCCTTTAGCACTAAGAAATCGTATAACAGTCCGTACTTCACAATCGGCGGGACTCGCGATTGTCGGAGGCATCTTAAACACTCAGTAACCAACGTATACAATGAAGAATCAGACTGTAATGGCGTCAGTGCGTAGACAAGAGATGTAGGTAACCAGCGCGCATGCGCGGAACGCCGAACGTAGCGCTGCGGCAGCGGAATCGCAAAACGGTACTCACTTAAAAAGCATGCCTCGTATATAGCTTAAAAATTAATTCTATTTTATGAATTACCTATTTTTCTAATCCAACGAACTGCCAGTGGCGAATCCATGTAGCTATGAATGTCACTTCCGTTTAGAGAAAGTCGTCATTGCCATTGTCCTCATCGTCTGAGTGTTGCAAGTTTATGATGATTGGCTGTAAAATCTCGTCACGTGCTATTTCTTTTCAAAAGCAGTATTCTTGTAGTTTATCTGCATGTCTCATGCAGTTGTCCCGGTTTTGTGCAACCTTGTCAATTTCTTGGTGAATAAGTCGTTTAGCGTCAGTCAGTTAAAAAGTATTATTTCTGTTTGCAACATAATTTGAGCCCACAATGGATTGTTCTGGCAGTGGTGAGGGGGAAGGTGGTTTATAAACCCGTGTCTCATTTCAATTGCAAGCTGATCCAGCTGATGCACTTTCCCTGGATTTTAAGGGAAAGAACAACTGAATAATACTGCTTTAAACTCTCTAGAGTAAATGGAGGTTAGGTACAATCCATAAAGATACATAGAGTGTGACAAGTCACGTCCTGCTGATGCATCATTCTACAAACCAACAGGAAGTGTACTGTTTCCCCTCGCTGGAATTTAACAAACACCTTGGCTTATTCAAAGCAATTCTTTTACCACGTCATATCAAACATTTACGTTTCAATTCCGAATAATTACAAATATATATAGACGGATATATGCCAACCAATAATGATATTTATCACAATGCTTAAGTCGCATGTTATAATATAGATGCATTGTTATAATATAATAGTGCTTTATTTATTTCATTTAAAAAAACTATTTGAGCTAAAAAATATGGGCGTTTTACGGTTATGTTAGATACATTACTGTCTCCTTCCTCATGGATCAGTTTTGTAAAATCCGAATTTTTGTCTTAGCGTGAATAGTATTTATTAAAGATTGATTAGGTTGGCTCCCGTCGCACACCACTTAGGGTGAATGCCGTACGACAACACCGCACGACTCCGATTGGTTGTTCGTCTAGTCTCCCGTCTAGTAGTCAAGGTCAAACATTATCCCATATGAAACACATGATAGGCGTCCCTTTCGTTACCTAATGTACCTGTCACTTGTTTGTCACTACGTGAGGAGTGCGCTTTCGAAAGTATTAAATGACTTCACAATCGAAATTTAGTGATACCCAAATTTCTACTCTCAGGTATGTGTTCTATTGATCAAAACGGACATATTTCTGCCAAAAACAGATCAGTTCAAAGCGTGTTCAAATTTATAATTAAATTTAGTGCGAATTTCTAATATTTTTGATACCGTGCAAACTTACTGACATACTAATGATCAAGGCGCGGATTCCGATCACATTTCATTTCGGTCAGTTTTTGTCATTTTACTCCATTTTAGTGTTTGAGGTCACTTTTAGTATTTCAGGGCATTTTCTGGTCATTTTAAGCATATTGGGACATTAATAATAATTTTTAATTTGAGTCATTTCTTGTAATGGCACGAGTTTTGACCACGTGGGGTCCGTTTGGGCTGACTTTCGTAGGGGATTTACCTTTCTCTATACCTCGCACTGTTTGGAGTTGCAACTGCGTTGCTAGGTTAGTGAACTTGCTGATTTGTAAAAGTGTTGTTGTGTATTGTGTTACCTGCGTGTTCCATAGGATTATGCCGAAAGTGAAGCCTAATTTTGCTTACAAGATTAAAGAATTCATATTGTTGCTAACCCGATCGCGATAGCGCGGCTTGTGTACATAAAGAGCCTGGAGATAAGGAGTATGCCGGAAGAAATAATGATAGCGCGAGATAAAGGACCTGCCGGCACCGATAGGGTTACGCTTCTGGAAGGTGATAGAACATTCGATTCCTGTTTGGTCCAGAAACATCTCGAAATTACGAAATAGGTATTTAAGGACGTGACGACTCGCAAAGAGTTAGTGGTGAAACAGTGTTGTGAAATGAGAGACCGCCAGCTGTGTTGTTGTAACGAGAGCTAAGTGTGTAATCTGCTGTCACTGTTTGTTATTGTGATCGACCTTGGTAGACTGATGGTGTATGTAACGTAATGCTGCTGTAATCTATAAGAGTATTTCTGCGAAAATAAAGGAGATTTTTAATATCTGCAACTCGGCCTTTTAATTCTACGGACCCACAGTCACAATATTTGTAAACGAGTTTGGGGAGGAAGTTTTTCTACAGAGGGTTTTAATTGTTTTGTAAGCTTTGTGAAATTAATGTAGCGGCTGAGAAACGATTCACAGTGCAACGTGTTAAACATAAGCAAGCATGGAAAATTCTAAGAAGCAGAGTAATGCGCAAATGCTACATTTTGAAAGAAAGGGAGTAATGCGAGGAAATTATGCGAAATATAGGACAGTACGTCACTGGAATGAAAATATTTATCTATTGATGAAAGCACGTTATTCTACTAAATGTATTAGAGTTTAGGTATACTCAAGTTGCTAATTAATTGTGAAGTTTTTCTACCTTTTAGTGTTAAAAATTAAGTATGTATGCCTGTTAATTCAATAATCTTTAACTTACAATTGTAATGTATAACCTTTGATTAGTAATTTTTAGGAAATCTAATTTGTTGGTAATTTTTTTATAATTATTGGGATACGTTCGTTGAATTTTCAAGTCATTATATAGCTCAATTTTAAAGCATTTTAGGTCATTAAAATCCACCCCTTTGCTACTGATCAAGTTCTTGCTTGCACCGGGAAAACACCTAGAGATTTGGCTGGTAAGGAATTATGAAGTACTGCCATCACAGCTAAAGAAAGCGAATGGATAAAAGGAGATGAAGACAGTAATGCTGAAAAAAGATCTACAAAGGCACAAAGGTACAAAGCGCTCTTAAAATGTAATGATCCAAGCAAACTCTATACTATGATTTTGAAAGGAGAAATAACAACAATACGTTGAGTCACCTGTCCTTTCAAACGGAAGCTGCAAAAAAATCTGATACAGAAGCTCTTCTCAAAAGGAGATTTAGAGATAACTGGCAAAAGGTGGACGCTCTGCGTTTCCGCTTTCAACATCGATGTTGTACATCTGTATGCTGAAGGAAGTGACAGCGTGCATTAAGAATGTGTTACGGGGACCTTATGACACAAAGTGGCGTTCACACTGTTCTTAATAATTTCATACTTTATATGACATTATTTTTCTCTCTTATCGTTTATCTTAACTACATATTTTACATACCACAATTTCAAAGTAATTAAAATCTGATTACCGTGGTACTGGCATATAAATAAAATAAAATGTTGCTGCAAAATGCCAAAAGGACATTAAATCCCATAGAATAGTAAAAATGTGTCCAAATGAGTTAACATTTTATTCACATTTAATTTTCTTTTTCTCCCTTCCTCACCAATGCTGGTGTTAGGAGGCGCTCTGTTTCCCTCAGAGCGAGGGAGCCGAAGCATTTGACCTGAGATATACCAGGGTTGAGGGGTGGTCCAACGCCCGGGATGATGAAAAAATGAACAGTGGAGCAATTAGTGTAATAATGGGGGGACACACTTGAGTGTAGAGGTTCTACACCAATTAGTCCAGGACACGTAGGTCCAAAGACCCTGGCCTTCTTCAACCAGGGAGTTACCGAGTTCTCCCAACAGGGCGCCTGGCGTCCTCCGTGGGGCTTTCCATAGGGCAAGACCTAGAGACTAACAAGCCCCTCCTCCTGGTCCTGTGGACTCAAGACCGGATGGAAGTGGATACGCCACTTACGCGCGCTAACCCCAAAAGGGAAGGCTACTGATAAGACCTCGGTGGATCCGCCTGGTGATCTAGCACAACTTCTACTAGCTATGCTGGCTAGTACACGGGAATATTAATGACTTCCCTCAACCCCGCCCGGAGACGTACCCGATCTCCCACAGGTATTGGGAACCACTGCCCCCTCGAGACCAACCCAATCCGAACAACTCCCAGAGGGAGGGGCTCGAATGTTCGGCCCGAGTAACGTCAGAGGTACCATGAGTGCTAGAGGTCCGCAGCACCCGCACCACGGCAGCTGAATGGGACGGATCCAATGGTGGGGTAAACCGGAGGATCCGGAGGAAACCCACCCCAGCGCCATGTTGTCCACCACAAATTCCACTCTGCGGTCGCCTGGGATCGAATCCAGGCTGCCTAGTATTCACTTCTCATGATTGGATGGAAAAAAAATATTTAATACGTGTTAAATATATTTCTGAATTTAGAATTACTTAGAAATAACATGGAAGACACACCTCAAATTTCATTGTGATTTGTGTCTAAGCACGACATTTTTCTGCATGTTTTTCAATAAAAATATTTTTATCCTTTCCTGCAAAATTAGAAAAAGGAATTCTAATACAACTGGAAACGATGGTTTCATGTGATACCAACTTATAAAATATCGTGAATATTCGCCTTGCATCAATGAATATACCGTTAATTAGTATAAAATTTAGTACATATAAGTCCTACTATCGCTTATTACTGTGCAGCTCAAAGGCATTTTGACCTCGATACAGTAGTATAAGCAGTCCCTGTAATAATTATTTTATAGTACCCTGAAATTTCGGTTGCAGTATAACTAGATGTACTTTTGGTGACAATAAAGAACGAACTACTATTTCGTCAGTTCAATTTTAGCCAATTCTTCAAACATTACATTACCAGTTATCAATGTTCTTTTAAGACTATTTCAGTGTAGCATTCCTTTTATTACTGCCTTCCATTGCCAACCCATTTAGGAAACGTATAGCTGTTTCTGTCTTTAAAATGTTCTGAATTGAAAAGGGTTTTGAACATCTGTCAGGCGATATTTGCGCGATGTAGGGAAAGTCGTAAATAAAGATTTACTTATTTTAGCTAGCATTAGACTAATAGCTGTTTTCGGAGTTACGATGAAGGTCGGCTTCCACACTATCACATTCAATCCCCTGAAAGAGAAAATATGGATCACTTAAAAGAATTATAATGTATAATAGAAATAATAAATGAAGCAGCTGTTATAATTCTTATAAATAAATAAAGTATTCCTAAGCTACAAAGAGAAACAGAATCCCTGTAAATTTGAGTATTTTATGGAGTTGTGGCAAAGTTAATGGTTTGTAGTTTTGGTAATACGTTAAAAGCAGATTTTGGTTCTGGGTAATAAGGCATTAAGTACAGGTAATTAGCGATGGCCAGGATTTTCAACCAATTCGCAGAATTAGCTCGGATAGCTAATCGATTGAAGGGCTCTCGGTAAACAAGGTTATCAAATTAGGTACAACAGCCTAGCGTGAGGCGGAATTTATTATAAATTTATAGATGGGCTTTGGGTTGAAAAGCAGCAGATATTAGAAACGTGGAAGTGATGTGGCAACATAAGATTAGGAGCTAGGAGTCGAGGACTTAGGATCATTAACACAGGGGAAGTTAGTAGGAGAATTTGCACCTAGGGAGAATTAGGACACGTCCTGTCTATTTGCTATTGAGTAAAGACGAAACTGGTAGCATGGAGCGCATCCGGCATCATTCGTGATAGAGAATTCAGCGTCTTGATTTACAATATTGCCATCAGCTTTTTTTATGTAAATAATTACTACTAAAATCAATTAGTTTAAAACCGTAAATTTATCCATAGTTTTCACTGGACGGCAAATTCTCTGCTACTGTGTTTATACTGTGCATTAAAGGATTCACAATCAGAATCAGTATTATCCTTTAAAGAATAATATAAAAACCACGCATACCCTGAAATAATTTTTTTATATTTCCGACAAATATCTTTAGCAGGGAACTTCAAAACAACATGAAGGTATCATCTTTATTGGTACTTCATAATGTGGTTCAAATCATCAATTTGAGTGCATCAAATTGACGTCTCACCATGGCGCAAAGCAGCATTGTATAATAAATACCCCATGAAACCAACAATGCCACGGTAGCGATCGTAATTGTGATTAAAGGAACTTAGGGAAGAACACCTCAATCAATCGCAACTCGACAGGGATCTATTGCGGGCTACCACTCCCTTGAGGGGGAAGGAGTGGGACAACAGGCCGTCAGAGAGCGGAGCCAGCGAATTAAAGAGACTCTCAGAAGTTTCTAACAGTCAGAAATATATACTCCAGGATTATATGAACCGCCTCCTTTTATACGGAGCAGCAACTGACGATTATGATACACTGTGATACAGAAATTATGGATCAGTTGGAAAAGTTAATACTAATAATAAAAGTAAATATGAACAGATTGTGCGTTTGTGTTAAATGTTAAAGAGATTTAGGTTCAGCAGTTGGTTATGAGTACAGTTTGTCCCGGGGTAAGATGTTATTAAGTGAGTTAATTAACGAGGGGGTGTTGTTAGGCAAATTTCGGAGAAGTTAGGTAGCTTACATTTGAGAGGGCAAAGTTACTAGCCGAAGTTGCCAAATTAAGTATGGCAGACTAGCTTGGAATTTGTGGAATATGTGAGAGTGTTTCTTATAAATTTATAGACAGGCTTTAGGATGGAAAGCAGGACATTTCAGTAAAGTAGAAATGAAGTGGCAACATCTTATTAGAAACTAGTATCGGGGGTCTAAGGGTCATTAGCAAAAGAGGAGGTGATTAGGGGAATTTTGGTAGCCGAGTAGGACATTCTGAGCAGAATCTAAAACACTTCTGAACTGGTCGCCGAGGAGGGCAACATGTAGCTGAATGAGGCGTCATTTCTTGCATCAATGATAGAATCACGTGTTATCGCTGAAGGTAGGATTCAAGTACATTGACTCCGGATATTTACATATACTGTATTTACACGAATTTAATGCACATACCTTTTTGACCAAATGTAGAACTCAAAATCGTGGTGCGCATTGGATTCGAGTGCTTATCGGATTCGAGTGAAAATCCTTTCCTTAGAGCGATAGTAACTTCATTGCTTTTTTACCTTTATTACGTCACAATGGATTGCCGAAGTTCATTTATCGTTAACCTATTACTGACGTTGGTTTGATATGCCACGGAACTAAACTATTAATGAGAAGGGAAAAAAGGAAGAACTTTTATTTACAATATGGAGAGCACAGAGAAGAACGTCTTACGATGCTTCTTTAAAGCGTTAAGTAATCTTTTATGCTGAAAAAAATGTAACAGAAAGGCAGGAAGGGAGCTCAATGTATCAGAGAGCAACGTTCGCTTATGACGAAAACAGAAATTGGCATTACTTGCTACTAAAGCTAGTAGGAAGAAATTTACGAGTCCACGAGAAGAAAGACATCCTGAAGTTGAAAAAAAAGTGTTAGAATTCGTGTGAGAAAGGAGCAAGAATGGGCTACCTGTGACAAATGACACTATACGAAAGAAAGTTAAAGAAGTTGCTAAGTTCTTGGAATGAATTAATGAAAAATTCCGAAACAAGAGTTTAATTGATGGTGAGGCGGTCCGGCCCGTAGCGAACCACTTCGAGCTCTCCCTTGTGCTCAACGCCTCACAGTTAAGGATCGGTGGCGTGCGGAATTTAAGGAAAGGGAGATTGTAATTGGTTCGGGGTGACTTGTAGCTCCCGCATGAGAACTCTCATCTGTACTTCAGGTGTGGGTACGTCCTGACATTGTTGTGGCTTGAATAATGACACCTGGAATCTTGCAGACAGGAGTTTATTGTTATCCTTAGGTTCCTTTGCTCGCCACCGTAAGGTCGTCGTCGGTGTGGTTGCTGTGTTTAGCGTCACTGTCAATATTGTGATGTGAAGCGCAGATGCAGCGGCACTGCGTAGTCGAACCGGATATATTTATCGTCTTCCCTATATATTACTCTTTGCGCCAGCTCTCATGGAGTGATTGTTAGATATTGCACTTTGTCTCGGTGCATGGCGCAAAGGTGTACTTCACGTAGAACTCAGGACCGAAGTGTTCTAACTAGCAAAACCTAGTTTCCTCCATCACTTTGAGTTAGTCTCACTCTAGGTATTTCTCGGAGTTTGCAAAATCATATGAACAAATATCAATTTTCTATTGGCTGGTAACTATCCCCACTTGAGATCAGTGTTCAGAATTTCCAGTTTTGGACCTAATATAAGAGACGCTTTCCCTAACGGTCCTCATGCAAAAATGTATGCGAAGACATGTGCTCTGTGTGTCGGTCAAAATCTTATAGCCTGTTGTCAGAAGCACGCATGGGATTTTAACAATGGGATGGTTTCCGACTGGGAGGCGCCAAATTTGCCTTGAGGGCAAAACAGACAATAGAGTAGGGTTGTTTGTTTACAGGGATTGCAAAGGAAGTTTACTGACCTTCGCAGAGTGACCTTGTCACTGTGGCGGTCTCCGGAGTATATACTAGCACTATGGAATATATCTATTCTGGTATACGTCATTTATTTATATTTATTCCTTTGTTTATGTTAATGTCTTTCTGGTATCAAGTTATATGTTGTCTCAGTGTTCCTAGGTGACAGGCGCTGCTTCAATGGGTGGATCGTTTCGGGAAACGGACTGATTTATCTCTCAGACACCATACAACAATATGCCAGAAGCTTCTTGCAGCGTTTCAGGACAAACTACAAACGTTTCAGCTGTACGAATACATCATTGCACTTCGGAAGAAAACTTATTTTTCAATGGAACAAATCTTTTTTTTTCCATAATTTCATATTTCAAATATGTAATGCGCATTAGATTCGCGTAAATAGGGTATATTAGTTTCCATTGGTCTTCAACTTCTCAATCTACGTGAATACCTAAAATGTCATTAAATGTTTCAAACTTTGATTCCAGTGCTATTCTTGCTTTTATTACCCACGTATTCATACCCTGAGATAGATCTCTGCTCGAGATTGCGGCAGACGCAGACGGCTACAAATTGGAGCAGCATCGTGAGGCTAATATTACTGCTTCAACTGCAATGATAGTTTTAGTGATTGTTAAAATTGAGTAGAAACAAAACTTAAGGTACGCAACATGAAATAAAAGGATAAATACCCAAAATATTTGGTCGTCTTTACTTTATTGAATGAAGCTTGCTTTTTTTTCTTCAAAAATATATCTATATATATTTATTTATTATCCAATTTTTTTATTCCTATTTTACCCAAAGGTATATAAAGGAATATAGTATGAATATAATACAATTTACAAAAATATAACAAAATTACATATCAAGCTGACAAACAGTAAACATCAAGATGAATCATTTAGCTTAAGAAATATTTTGTTTGGGAAAGCCATGAAATATTGACAAGTTTTGTAATTCAGCAGAATATGTGTAAGTGGTTTTGAGAAAGTGTAACCTAAGGATTGAAGCAATAATTCAAGTTCGTATCTTTCCAAACAGAAAAATGGGCAAGCAAATAAAATGTGAGGGATATCTTGAAGATGATTTCCACAAATACATTGAGATGTGGATTTGATTATAAATCGAAATAAGTAAGCTGAAAATTTGCCATGTCCAGTTAAGAATTGAGTGAGAACATAACTAGGATTAACGAATTTACATTTATGTCTGTCAGAAACTGTTGAGAAATGTAAATCCTTAGTCAAAGCACCACAATCACTTTTTAACCAATATTCATTTCAGTCGTTGATAATCTCTATATCTATATATTTTCTATATGTATATCTAGATATATATTTACCTTTTCTTTTTCTTATTTAACCGGTTATTTCAATTTCCGTTCATTTTATTATCTTTTTTCCTTATCTTCACAGATATTCGCTATACACGTAAACACCCATGCCCAAGGCGGGACTCGAACCCGCGACCCTCTACGCGGCGGAACGCTAGAGATATACGCTCTAGCGACCATGGCTACGAGAGCTGGTGCTTTAAAGTATTCTTTGTACCGTTCATCAGAGAATTACAGAGTATCTAAATTACTATTCTGTATTTTCAAATTATCCTTTTTAATAAATTACCTTTTATTTCTCTTCAGAAACTAAACGTTAAGCATATTGAATGTAGCTTCGCTGTTGTTCATACAATATATCATAGAGGTAGATCTGATACCCCTGTAGAAAACATGTTTATAAATGTTTAAAGGGTATAATTCAACGAATTCTGATACAGATCTCTCTAACTGCTACAAGAGCTGTTTCATTTATTGTTTTTTTAGCTCTTTTGCATAACACTAACTACATAAAAGATACATACATCGTTACAGATAGGTATCTAAAATCACATTGCATAACTGTGAATGTTGTTTATTTGACGGGAATTTCCTGCTGCAGCATTTTCCACCTGAGCGTCAGAGAGCCTATTGTTTAAACTGCTTGCTCACATAGATTCGCCTTTTTGTTCCTTTGTTTCTTTTGTTTTTGCCGAACATGTCCCCCTCCCTTCGCCGCATCCCTTTCACAACAGTCGGCATCCCTGATACAGAATTCCATTACTGCTCCATTTCCGGCGTTGTCATTCCGGACACTACTGCAATTAACAAAGAAATGCTTCCCCATCTATTGGAAAGGCCAGTGTAGTGAAGAACTCAGAAACTCAAGAGGGTCCTTCGGGACTTTTTAACGATGTGAAACAAATACGTAGAGCATGCCCACAGGCACAGGATGAGTCTATGTGCACAATGATATAGGCCTTTCGAAAGTCGCTTTCAACTTTAAAACAAAAGAAAAACAAGGATATATGATTTTGGTAGATAATATTACTTTCTGCACCATATAATTAGTAGATAGACGAACTATTTTTGTTTTTTCCACAAATTCAGCGCAGTGATTTTGATGGATATAAATATTTATCCTGAATTAGTGTAAATAAATAACATTTTACGGGAACTACCCACATGTTTACATAAATTAGGGCTACATAAACACCAGATTTTTTTTATTTTTTTTTTTTTTTTTATTTTTGTAATTTACATCCTCCAACGTTAAGTCATATCGGACGGTGAATGAAATGGGTGAAATGATGCTCAAATGTGTCCGGGGTTCATGCTTAGAGTTACCTGACATTCGTCTTACAGGATAAGGGAAAACCCCGGAAAAACCTTATCCAGGTAACTCACCCGACCGAGATTCGAAGTCGGGACCTCTTGAACGTGAGGCAGACATGCTACCACCACGCTACCGAGGTGGGCTATTAAACACCAGATTTTACCATTAACAGTAAGTATAATTAGTAATTCGATTGCCATTATTTTTAACCTCATCCATTATATTAAGAATTATTCATCACCGTTATTGGTTGATTTTTCATTTTATACCAATCCATGCACAATTTATGAGATGTTTTCTTTTACAAATGAAATATGCATAGACAGTAGAAGCCCGAAATAACGCGGTTGTTGAGCGACATCCTTAATTCACACCTTATAACCTTATTGCGGTAGATAGGGATATAATACCAGAAGGAGGCTGGCCCCGTAGCTCGGTCGGTAGAGCACCTGCCTGCCGTGCTAGGGGTCCCGGGCTCGATTCCGGCGGTGGGGGTGGGAATTTTTCTCCGATAATTCCGATAATGAATGAGTGCGTGATCTAACGATTAAAAACCAAAGATAACGAGTTAACACCTTCAGTATGTTCCAAAGGAGAACGGCCGCCGATATGACCATAGCAGTTAAAGGAGGGGTATAAATGGAACAAGGAAAAAAATACCAGAAGGAACGAAAATAAATCCCACTCACTTGGAGGAGGGCAATATGCACGTGAAAGTAAATTAAAGAATAGTATTCATCTTTCGTATATAAGGTAAATGTATTACATTACTTTTAAAATTACTCATTAGTTATGCTGGAAGATGTATTGCAGACTGTAACCAATCTTGATTTATATTCCACTCTGCATATTTTACCCACAATCTATTTTTGGTTCTATTTAACTGCAGTGGGCATATCGGCGGTCGTTTTCCTTTGGAACATATCGAAGGTGTTAACTCGTATACGCTGAGTTTAAATCATTATATCACACACACACACACACACACACACACACACACACACACACACACACACACACACACACACATTCGCACTTTCATTCAGACTTCCACACTCTGGGGAAGATGGGGAAACACCTTGGTTGGAGAAAAATCCTCATCCCAGCTGGGAATCGAACCCGGGATCCCTCACATGGCAGGCAGGTGCGCTACCGACTAAGCTACATGACCATCCAATTTTTCTTCGTTTTAAAAATGTCAGTAAGTTTTGTTTGAAGCAGCAATGCACTACGTTTTTTCTCAATATTGTGGCAAGATGGAGGAGATGAATACCGTTTGATTTATTTTGCCGGTACATCCACATAATCACATTGTTTAAATGAGTTATCACTTCATAACATTAAGAATGATTTCTTCCATCTCTACGTCATTTTCACCACTATCATATTCGTCGCCATATTGTTTTTCAGTGCCATTCTTGTTGTCGACAGCATTAAGCGAATTGTTGTGTCAGCTTCATATGCTACTCAGGTAACGTACTCGTTAGAAATGCGGTACCTTCCTTGCAGAAAAATGCCCACTCACTTTATTTGGCTGAATTAGTTGTGCAAATATGTTCATATTAATGCAGTCGTAATTGCAAATATTGTACACGACATTCTTCAAGTTGTTCAATACCAAATGGACTGTCTTCACCAGGAACGTTTAGAACGAATGCTGTGCCTGTAAGCATTTTCTGTTGGTTTTAATGTTTTTTTTTTTCTCATTTAAAACCCACTTCTCTCACTATTCTGTTTAAGGTGGACTTAGTGTCCTGAATGTTAATGCTTTCTATTAAAGTAATAAGAAATTTAACTACTGTAGGAGCACCCTTTTCCGAATATAACAATTTTGAATCCTTCATCTAACAACATATTTTTGTAAGCTATCTAGATCTATTACTCGTTTTGGAACGCTATGCTTTTTACCTACAGTTCCAAAGATGTGTTCTGAGTTTCATTTTGTTTGGGCTTTTTAACAATTTCCTGTGTCATCTGATAAGCAATATTGCTTTCTGAATATTTAAAAAAATCTTCTGATGTAACTATGTCTTTGCTTATAGCTTCTTCCTTCATGTATGCTCATACATTTGAAACATTTTCTCAACTCTGACTGTTTAATGTTTTGGATCCCAATTTAATATATATATACACTGATGGCATGATTAATTTATACAAAGATCAATGACAAATTCGCTATACTCACTCCTTATTGCTAAACAAAACTAATTAATTCCAATCCAAGGTATTCCGGACCACGCTATTTCGGGCTTCCACTGTATTTAAACGACTAGACATAATGTATAGGTAGGGTATGCTGTATGCCAAAAGGCTCAGTTCTAGGACCTTTACTGTTTCTCGTTTTTGTGAATGACATTGCTGTTAATATTAACTGCCAGATAAGGTTGTTTGCAGACGATTGTATCATTTATAATAAAATTCGGAATACAGTGCATGAAACCGCTCTTCAGGATGATTTAAATGAAATCTGTAATTGGGCTGCGGCTAATAAAATGTCAATTAATGCCAAGAAAAGTAAGTCCATTGTTTTAGTAGAACTAAGGGCAAAATTATTGTTAACTATCACATGGGAGGGGTGCAAATTCCACAGGTGGACAGCTGCAAATACTTGGGAGTGTACCTGGCAAGTAATGCTGGATGGGACGAACTAGTAAATTCCACATCTAGGAATGCGTGGAAGGCATTACATTTCGTAACGAGAATATTGAAAAAGGGGAGCGCTAGGTCCAGGGAAATTGCCTACAAGGCCTTAGTGCGGCCGGTTATGGAATATGGAGTAGCATGCTGGGAACCGTATAGAGCTAACCAAATCGATCCATTAGAAAAGATACAGAAGAGGGCAATAAAATTCATAAAAAGAGGCAAGTATTTTGGGCCTATAAAAGGAGATGAGACTAAATGGGGGGAATTAAGAATTAGGCGTAAAAAACATATGTTGGTAGCATTATTCAAAGCTAATGCTGGTGTAAAGGCATGGGTGGACGTTAGTGTAAGGTTAGATAATCCGGATTATTATGGACGAAACGATCATAGGTATAAAATTAAGGGTAGAAGATACAGAACCGACGTAGGAAAATTTTCTTTTGTTAATAGAACCATTGATGAATGGAATAAATTACCTGTAGCAATCTTTCAGGACTGTCCCCTGTCGCTGAAGAAATTTAGAAAAAATCTAGATGGTTTATAGTTTAACTTTTAAATTATAATGGTATATAATATGTAAATAGAGAAGTAATTAGATATGTTTTAAGTGACTAAAGTAAAATGATATCATGTTTGTATTGTTTATTGTGTTATTGTTGTAAATCTAGTATTTGTAATTTGATCTGTATTCTTAACTCTGACACCGGGTAGTACCCAATTGCAGTGAATAAATACATACACATACATATATGACAGCTTGATAAGGGAAGCAATTCTATTTTTACTTTCTGTGCCGTTTACATAGTACATAGAAAACATATTACATTACACTAAAAATTTTGATACAGGTATTTCATTTTAAATACGCGTTTTGAGGTTTCCGGAATAAAAAGAGCAATTGCAGAAAAAACGTTGTTGCGTGTGTGCGTGCGTCCATCTGCGTGTTTGTATGCACACCGTAACTCAAAAACAGAGAGTTAGACACCGAGCTTGTTATTTAGCTTCTCCGTTTCCTAAAGATATGCCACGATTTTCAACCCCAAACTACCCCATGGAGTTAACGACTTACGAGGTATTTGGCGTGCTGAGTAGTATTTCATGTATTACCTGCTAGTATTGTGGTGTGCTTTACGTTAGATTGGCCGCATTGTTCTATCTCTGTCTGTTCTCTTTGTCGGGGAAAGGATGGAGCTATCTTTTGTATTTAGGAAGTGCTATTCTCTCCCTTTGTGTGTGCACCGTTGGACGTCTCGTCTGTGCTGGAGAATGCCAACATGTGAAAACCACAGGTATTAGAATGAAACGTAATTATTGTGTGTTAAGTGACCGAACCCTTTTGTATTCCTTTGAAATAGCTTAAGCAGTTAAATGTAAATTCCTTATGCGTGGTATGCAATGTTGGTTCAGTTCAACCTAGTTTTTCTGTAAAATAGCTCATTAAATATAAATTAGAGTGTCTAAATATTACTTTCAAAGACCATGAAAATAGTCATTGTTTGCACTTTAAATTTTTCAATACTTATATTTCTGCACTTTCTTCGTACGTGAAGTATTCTTGTTCCACATCTTTCTCTCTATCTCTCTCTCTCTCTCTCTCTCTCTCTCTCTCTCTCTCTCTCTCTCTCTCTCTCTCTCTCTCTTCCTGGTCATACAAAGAGATAGGTCCGTCATATTGGGGCTAGCTCTTTAAGGATCTGACTATCGCTTAAGTTAAATATACGAGGGGGCACCCAAAAGAAATCGGATTGTTGTCATAAAAACTTAACTGATGAACCTTTTTACAAAACTACTTCAGCCACCTTCAAAATACTCTCCATTACATGCGATGCACTTGTCAAGTCTCTTTTCCCACTGTTGGAAGCATGTTTGGAACTCTTCAAGTTTCATATTGCCCAGTGTCCTTTGCGAAGCTGTTTTTACCGCCTCCACATCGTCATAACGCTCCCCTTTTAGCGTTTTTTTTCATTCGTGGAAATAGGAAAAGGTCGCACGGGGCTAGGTCCGGCGAATACGGAGCGTGGGGAACGACAGACCACCTCTGAGATGCCAAATAGTGGGTTACACGTTAGGCCGTGTGTGCTGGAGCGTTGTCGTCATGCAGAAACCAGTCACCTGATCGCCAAAGTTCCGGGCGTTTCCTCCTCACATCCTCTCACAGACGCCTTAAAACATCCAAGTAAAAGTGCTGGTTAACAGTCTGGCAAGAGGGTACGAATTCCACGAATATCAGAAAAAACAATTATCATCATCTTCACATTTGACCTCACTTGCCTTGCTTTTTTCTTTGTCTCGGAGAGTTGGGAGTCCTCCACTGGCTTGACGCTTGCGTGGTTTCTGGGTCATACCCCTAACACCAACTCTCATGCTCTGTAATGACTTTGTTCAAGAAGTTTGGATCACGTGCAATCTCTGTTTTCAAGTCCTGACACACATACATGCGGATGGTTTTGTGCTCCTGTGTGAGAAGGCGCGGAACAAATTTAGTAGCAACACGTCTCATGTGCAAATCCTCTCTCAAAATCCGCTGGCACGAGCTCCAACTGATTCCTGTCGCTGCTGAAATTTGGTTGATCGTTTGGCGACGATCCTAGTTGATTTTTTCGCGGACCTTTTCAATGTTCTCCTCATTTCACGATGTTGAAGGACGTCCAGAACAAGCTTGGTCTTCAACACACATCTCACCACGTTTAAAGCGCACAAACCACTCGAAAACCTGTGTGCGGCTCATCGCGTCCTCCTGGAAAGCTTCCTGAAGCATTTGGTGTGTCTCCGTTGCAGTTTTTTTAAGCAGGAAATAAAATTTCACACACACTCTTTGTTCTTTTAAAGTTGCCATAACGAATTCGCAGAGGTAACCCGCCAACAGTCAGAGAAACGCAATACCACTCTTGCACGTTCAGCTCTAAACTGACGCCGTCTGCACAGCTGTTTCATGAAAGTATCTACTAACTCCATCTAGCCTGAGAAGCCTGCACTACGTCTACGAGTGGCAGCGCCCTCGGAGTCCGGTTTCTTTTGGGTCCCCCCTCGTATTCCCCTATTCCGTCGTACCTATAAGGAGTTATCAAATAAAATAATTTCTACAAATGTGTATCTCTATTGACGTAAGTTACATAGAAGAATAAGTTTTTCTAAGTATATTTTGTAGCAGAATGGATAGAGAAAGTGATATGATGTATGAATGTAACTCTTGTGATAAATACATACCCTTCTCTTATATTTTACGTCAGTAAAAGTCTTTCTCCTTCAGCAACCTTCAAATATGCGATACGAAGTGTTCCAAAGTGTCCTTCACCTGAAACATGTATGTTTTTCTAAAAATTGGCTAAAATGTTTTTTACTAAAATACCATATATTTAGGATATTCACAGGACAATTAAATTGATATATTCAATTTTCTAGAAATACCATGTGAATTTTTATTCAATCGGAAGGTGTTTCATGCAATTTTGTACCTCAAAGCACAGAGATCTCACACAATTTATTTTCAATAATTGCATATGCAAGGGCGTCAAGCAATTCCAAGCTATTCGTTACTATTGTCTTGAATCATTGAATTATTTTTCGATTTTTGATGTGCTCTGTTTCCTTTTTTTCTTGCGAAGTGTTGGAAAGAGTGTTGAATTTTCTATAGTGACCTGCTTTTAAACATTTGTCTATTGCTCCAGGGGTTTATTTTTGCATCCAAAGTACACCTACAACGAAATATATGATGTAACAATATCTGAAAATGCTTATTTTAGTTAAGAAGGAACAAAATGAAAAGCTAGCCTTTGTACGTAATTTTGGGAAAATCTATATAAAATAAAACTATATAGTTGACAGAGACAGCTCCACCAATGTAACACATGAGATTTCTTGATAGACATTATGAGTTTAACTGTAACATTAATTAGTAACTGAATAAAATATTTTTAGATGCATGTTCTGATTCTTCAAATATTGGGAAACATCTGGACTAGTGCTGCTTATCTCAGTGTTAGAGAAAATATATAGCAATTAAGCATTAAATATAATTCTCCTATTTTCAACCTTAGCCTTTCAAAGCAACTGATGTCATGTGAATCTGAGGTTTACAGTTTGCACAAGACAAATACTGATCCTGGAGTACTGTACTGTACCAAAGAGGAACATAAATAACCACCTTGCTCTCGTATTTGCGTAAGAATAATGCTTATTTGTTAATATGTAACCGTCAAACGCATTCGGTCATGGATTAACTAATTTTAATACTAGGAAACTCAACTCCATGTTTCTTTGCCTTTTGTGTGAAACATACACACATTCTTCTAAAACATTTTACTGCGTTACAGAAAATAAAATAAAAACTAATTCTCATCATGCCCATACTGTAGTGTAATGACTTCAAATCATGAAAGCAGAACTATTTTAAAGGTTGAGTAATAACACAAAAATTAATACTACCATGCAAGAATTTTAACAGAACAAAGCAAAAACTATTCAGGCACCAACGATTGTACGTATTTCATTACAGAAGATTCAATTAACATTCTCAATACATTGTTGTTTTAATGATATATGATTTGTATGGTTGGAACTTTCACTGTGTTTTTTTGCACGACAGCTCCTTCCACTTGGTATCTTCGATGTTTGAACTTTCGTTTTCATGTGTAGCCATATTACGGAGAATTGCTTGCCTTGCCCTGCGCTGTTTCTGGCCGGTTCCATTCCCATTACTTTTTCCTCCTCTCTTTGTGCCGGCTAATCAGTTGACGCGTAGTCTTTGCACAGAGGTTTATTCGTAGTGAGACAAGTGCTAAAGTGTTATAGTGTGTTATCAAACGATGACTTTAGGTCAGATTTCCTGCTTTTTGAAAGGTTATTCCCAAATTTGCCAACCGATTTAAGAAATTAAATGAAACGAAATGTGTAGTGTTTAACGCCCGCGTTCACTATATAAGCACCGCAGGCGGTGACACTGATGATACATGAGATGAAGATGGAACACCGGTGGAATGAGATGGCGGGGGAAACTGAAGATCCCGGAGAAAACCCGCCCAGCGTGATCGATCTAAATAAACAGCATTTGCGCTCAACAAGAAACCGAAACTAAGTCACCCTGTTCTTACAGAGGAAAATTTCAATGACATCTGAAAAAGTTTGACTTTGAGAAAGCTTGCGCAGGAGTCAGAAATTTCGAAAACCTTGGCTGGAAATGACACTAAAGTTTTAAATTAAAATATTATTAGAAAAGTAGTTTTTTTTTTCAATTTACGTCTTCCAACGTTAAGTCATATCGGACGATGAATGAAATGTGTGAAATGATGCTCAAATGAGTCCGGGGTCCATGGAGCTTCGAGTTACCCGACATTCGTCTATCAGGATAAGGGAAAACCTAGGAAAAACCTTATCCAGGTAACTCACCCTGACCGAGATTCGACCTCGGGACCTCTTGAACGTGTGGCAGTCACGCTACCATCTACGCTACCGAGGCGGGCAACCTATAGTTCGTGAATTGCAACCAAATCATAATGTAAGTCAAGTTAATTTCTGAAATTGTGTTTGGATAAATTTAACCATGAACCACTGATTTCCCTCTACCTGCGGAAGAGCATAAACTGTTAAGATGATCATGATGAATTAATGAGTCTAATACAACATAACATAAATGCTGGTAAGAAGCAAATACATCATTTCCAACGTCTTCTAAGATGAACATATGCAGTTTATAGCTTGCAAGAGAAATCTATTTGAGGGGCATTGAGTATCCGACTCCACCAGCAAACATTGTTTGGTGTTATCCCTGTTTCACGCTAACATTAGTGGGATGTGACCACTGCCTGTCCTTTTGTTTGGCTTGGTAGTTGGCGTCTCTGTCGCGTACTGAGGTTAGCCAGCAAGTTTAACTGCCTCTCAAGATGACTTGCTCTTCAGCTTTGTATGAACTGACAATATACTTTCAGTGAGTTCTTTGTAGACACATGTAGCCATTTCAGAGGTAAATAACTGAACTCCTGGTTATTTTTTTTATTGTTTCAATATTCGATGTTTGCCTTCTCTGATTGTTTCAATACTTTTGTTGAGAAATAGATTGTTATCCTAATTTTGTAATTTTAATTTTGGAGTAAATTTTAAGGGAATATTATGGAAATTTGACGAGCTCGCATACATTTTGATTCAAGTACATTACATTTATGGCTATACAGGATGTTGTTAAACAAATTGTGCAGTAATTCTATGGGATTTTAATGTATTTTAACGGTTTCTAATTCATACCGTCCCTGTTAGGCATAACATTGGCATAATAACTGCAAAAGTCATATTAAATCCATAACTAAGGGCGGATAGATACCACAATATGAATTAAGCTAAGTTATAACAAATATAGAGAATAATGATTAAATATACAGGCGCAGAAACTAAATAGGCAAGCCCAATACATATATTTTATTGCAAGCCAATGAAACCAACGTATAAAAATAGTCGGGAAAATTAGCACTTACCCTCACAGGAATTTTTTTGTGTTGAGCCGACAAAGGTGGCATTGTTCGAGAATCACCCGAGGGGTAGTCCCAAGCGACAGCGAGTCGCCTGCCGATACATTGGTCTGCACATGATACGTGATAAGAGAATAGACACCGGGGATTTAAGATATACATTTTCAAACGTGCTTATGCATTAATTACCTAGACCGTGGGGATGTGAAAGTTGCGTGGAATACATGCCTCAGAAACTAGAAATCGCGATGAAATTTAAGAGTAGGGATGAAACACAACCTATAAGGAACGAGTAACAGGTCACATGACCTCTAAAGTGTCTAAAATTCTGTGAAAGGAAGGGGAAATTTGTGCAATGGTGACGTTTGATGTTTCCTAGGAAAAACACTCTGTTCTGGCGAGTGAAAGGAGCAACAAGTACTGAAAGTTCATCAAAGTCGTGTTCGCAAATGGACGGAGCAACACACGTTAGGGGGTTATCGAACACTCTTTTTAGCGAGTGAGATAAGCTGCACACATTACTTCATTAAGATTTTACCAAACTCTGTTGAATAATGCTCCGGAAATACTTTATTGCGCGAAGTAATGCTCTCAACGTCCAGGAACGACAACGCGTACACAGCTACATACACCACTCGGCGCGTCCTAGTGATTTACAAGTTCACTCGCGACTGCGATTCAAACTAGCCGTCATATCACGCGCACAGCAACGGGCAAATCCTAAATCTCGCGCCACAGCAGTGACGAGTGGTTAAGGCTACATGTATAAATAAACTTGTCATTCAACGGTCGTGGTGTCTTCTATGTGATAATACCCATAAACTGTCAGGACGCACCCACTCCCTGAAACCAAAAAGAGAGAATCAATGCAGACCTACCCTGAGAAAAACCTCGACCTGTTGTAAACCTTCCATCCGTAGCCCTCACCCACCACATATCCTATCATATGAGGTGTTGAGTGCCGGGAGGGCTCAACGAGGTACTTAACGGGCAAGTACCGCCTCATGATCCATGTCTGCTGTTTAATGATGGGCGTTCTAAGTAATTTCATCCATTACCATAAAGAGAACAGATTGTTTATATGTAGATAAACGATATCATCAGCCTACTGTAATACTCTTAGGTACGAATGTTCTTAAACAAATTATTTACGGTTATGATTATGTTTCATTAAAGTAATGATAAGGAAAATAGATATATAGTTGCAGCAAATAATCTTCGTATGCTAAAATTAATGCATAATATAGTGCGCCTGAGTTACATTCCTTAGTGATGCAATTTAAGTATTCAAGTAAAGGCAATTCGGCCAGTGTAGCTCCGTAATTAGGTTATGTAGAAACTCAGTCAACCAGAATACCATTATCTCAAGGTATACAAGGAAATCATATGTCTATACGTGAAGAGGTGCAGTTGCTAGCCACGACGTCTATTTCTGAAAATTAGAATGGGATAGAGATCTTTAGGACTGAGCAAAGTCACAGAGTGGAAGTTGGTAGCTTTTAAGATTTGGCAGCATTATATAGGAACGTTGACAGGTGCTGCAATGTAGGTGGAACTTAACTTATTAAAAGATCTTGTATTTCTAAAATTTGTATCTTTCCCCGCTGTGTGTTACAATCTTAGAGTTCACTGAACATAGCAGGCGCAGTGCATTAAAGACCGTGCTATCGTTTTGTGCAGTGCCTTATTTTTCACTGGTGGCCGGTGGGCAGTTAATGCTTGCAAGAGAAGGCGCGCTGCTGCCGCAGTAGAGAGCCGGCCACCGGTGAAAAATTATTCTTCGCATTCACTTCATAACGCTGCTACTCATGGGTACATGCACTTTATTATTTATTTATTTATTTATTTATTTATTTATTTATTTATTTATTTATTTATTTATTTATTTATTTATTTATTTATTTATTTATTTATTTATTTATTTATTTATTTATTTATTTATTTATTTATTTATTTATTTATTTATTTATTTATTTATTTATTTATTTATTTATTTATTTATTTATTTATTTATTTATTTATTTATTTATTTATTTATTTATTTATTTATTTATTTATTTATTTATTTATTTATTTATTTATTTATTTATTTATTTATTTATTTATTTATTTATTTATTTATTTATTTATTTATTTATTTATTTATTTATTTATTTATTTATTTATTTATTTATTTATTTATTTATTTATTTATTTATTTATTTATTTATTTATTTATTTATTTATTTATTTATTTATTTATTTATTTATTTATTTATTTATTTATTTATTTATTTATTTATTTATTTATTTATTTATTTATTTATTTATTTATTTATTTATTTATTTATTTATTTATTTATTTATTTATTTATTTATTTATTTATTTATTTATTTATTTTATTATTATTATTATTATTATTATTATTATTATTATTATTATTATTATTATTATTATTATTATTATTATTATTATTATTATTATTATTATTATTATTATTATTATTATTATTATTATTATTATTATTATTATTATTATTATTATTATTATTATTATTATTATTATTATTATTATTATTATTATTATTATTATTATTATTATTATTATTATTATTATTATTATTATTATTATTATTATTATTATTATTATTATTATTATTATTATTATTATTATTATTATTATTATTATTATTATTATTATTATTATTATTATTATTATTATTATTATTATTATTATTATTATTATTATTATTATTATTATTATTATTATTATTATTATTATTATTATTATTATTATTATTATTATTATTATTATTATTATTATTATTATTATTATTATTATTATTATTATTATTATTATTATTATTATTATTATTATTATTATTATTATTATTATTATTATTATTATTATTATTATTATTATTATTATTATTATTATTATTATTATTATTATTATTATTATTATTATTATTATTATTATTATTATTATTATTATTATTATTATTATTATTATTATTATTATTATTATTATTATTATTATTATTATTATTATTATTATTATTATTATTATTATTATTATTATTATTATTATTATTATTATTATTATTATTATTATTATTATTATTATTGCAGAAACCGTTATGTTTAAATGTAAAGTATTCAGCTAACCGCAGTTGGTTAGTTGAAAAATTAATTACAATTTGGACTGAAAAGGTCAATTTCGGTCAACTTAAGTGACATTGTTCATCCTGACATCCGCACACGCACAAGCTGAGATGAAGAGCCCATAGTTCATCACTGGAGCAGCTGGTAGCAAATGTGCCGTAAAACAAGAATGGAGACGGTGTCAAACGGTGATGTGCAAAGAAACTGAAGCAATGTAAAGGTTACAGATCAAACATGTAAATTATTATAACCTTTTTTGCAAACTATTGCTCTGTTTATTGTATGGAAGAATCTTGTGTGTGTGTGTGTGTGTGCGTGTGTATGTGTGTGTGCGCGCGCGCGTGCGTGCGATGTTCAGCTTTCCTTCTGGTGCCAAGAAAATTCTGTTAGGCCGGGCAAGCGCCCAAAAGAAGGCCCAGTCAGACCACATTGGAAGATCTTATCGATCCATCAAAGTTTGTTTCCAGGTAGCAAAGTTTGCCACACTGACAGTTGAATAGGGAGCTTAGTTGTGGTAGTGCATGATTAGCCTAGTAGCTTTACAGTAAAGCCTATTAAAGACCATTTTCACTTGGATAACTTACATGAGGTTTATTAAAATGTACCAGGTATTTTCACCCACCTCTAAGAAAACTTCATTGTTGAAGTAGGAAGCCGTAAATAAGAATCCTCAGCATCTCCTCTTAAATTACAAGGAAGGAGTTTTTGTTTCAATGTTCAGAGAAAAGAATAAAATAAAAAGTGATTTACTGTCTCGGAAAAATTGTGGTTTAATCGTCTTAGTTTCACTATACAGGCAAATATAGCAGAATTACATCTCTTCTTGAGGGAGCGAATGTACGATTTCTTTTCTCCATGTGATTCATTCTTGTAAATAATGGCTCTGCCTCCAAAACACGCTAATATATCTTTTCCTTGTCATCCTAAACGTAAATGGGAACTTTCTGGCGACATAGGAATTTCTGAACAGTAAGTCCATTGGAGAATGGAGACTCTAAGGATGTTGTACCCGATAAGATGGTTAATAAGGAAACAAGAGTGACAAAATGATGGTAAGTTTCAGACAAATTAAATCAGAGCCTTTGAATAATATAATTCCTGAAATTCTTAAGCTGTATTGTTGAGTGTTTCTCCTTATATACACATTATTGTTGTTACGTTTATTAAATAAAAAGAATTATTTATATATCTTCACTTAAAAGCGAATGTCATGAAATGTTCACATAAAATAACTAACATGACTCGACGAAGTTGATGGTAGAATTAAGTCCCTTTATCCTTTCCTTGAGGTACAAAAAGCTGCACAAGCTAAATTCCTACGCACAAAAAAACCTGACATTCTGTTTTATAGCGGGTAATAAAATGCGCGGTACACACCGAGGTGACTCAATGGTAACCTCACATGTCATTAAGGTTAAAATTACGAGCAATCTCTCAAGTGTTCCTCGCGGCGGCCTTACTAATTGCAAAGTTAAACAACGTGTCCAGATACAATTTTATATTAAAAGTTCTTATGGTAGCAGAAAAATTAATAACACCTTGGCAACATCTACATCAAAAAAATTCTGAAGTTTATGACTTTTAATAGAATATACTTAATGCGATTCTAAGGCAATTGCTGTTACGCAAGTGAAATGCTAAGTGAAATTCCTAAGTAAATGTAAAATACATGAGCCGCTATGACATAGAATGAAGTGATGGTTAACCAGCTAAAATTAAAATAAACCAATGTGAGGAGAAAAAAATTCGTTGGATTGAATAATTTATTGCAGTACTAGAAAGTCTATAGTAAGCGGCAGGACCCACGTAAAATAAACGGAGATTGATTTGTAATGATGCAGAAGAGATTTCGGTAACAGCGAAGGAATTATTCATTTAAGGGGGGGGGGGGGGGGGGAAAGAAAGACACAATTAAGTATAAACGACAAATTGTTATTTTTACTTTATTACATACTTACAGTAAAAACTCGATACCGAGAGTTCATCAGAAATACACATTTTATTGCTCCCTTCATCGACAGAAATCAGTTTTTGGAAAAGGTTCTGGTGTGCTCCCGTTCAGCGTTCTGTCTGGGAACAGCATGGCGCAGAATCGAAAAGTATATTGAATACCAAATTTGGTACTTAAGTTCAGCGTCTTCCAAACGTATTTTAAACGAAGTGTTCTATCCTAAACTTCCCTTTACTTGAAAGCATTTTAAAAATGTTTACTTTCTGAAAAAGATTTTTGACGATTTTGATTAAAATGTCATATGTTTAAGATATATTCATGAAAATTTAAATGTATAGCTTGAATTTAACAGGTTAAATTCACAATCATAATACTCCGACGCCGCCCTTAGTATATGGGGTGATGTAAACAAAACGGGAAGGTGTATTACTCCGTAGGCGACTGTAATTGGAAGCAATAGTTGCGCGATTTTATCCAGCACGTGACAAACATGTGCGCTTTCAGCGAGCCTCCATGCAAAGCTTTGCTTTGCCATTTTCGAAGTTTGAGTAACTTATGCGATAACACTTTTGCGTTAACACTAAATGCAAAGGTGTCTGTACTGGATAATATATTTTTCCTTTTGTAGGTTAAAAACTGACAGAATGCTTAAAAGAATTATTCAAATATTTGATTTCTTCGTATAACTCCACCTCGTAATTTACTAATTAAAAAGTAAGGCATAAGTCTTTCTGTGGAATAACAGTGCTAAATAACTGAATGTAACCACATTGGCAATGCATTGAAAGTTCTAGTGGCATGAAACCAAAAAAAAAACTTCACGTACATAATTCGAACCTGACAGCGGACGAATTTCTTAAACAGCTTCCATTTCCAAATTTTCCTCTGATAATTCCTGCGCTACAACAGTATACCTTCACGCTTACCAATCATATTTTTTCATATTTTTTCTGTCTCTGTTTAATAATTCAAAACCTATGCGGCGAAGAATGGTGTGGAAGTTCGTTTTTCTCAAGCTTGGCTAGTCGGGATCATTGTTTACTGCTTGAAGCACTCTTGTAATTTTTGGTGGCTCGTTTCTTTCAAAGAAGCTATGAATCTTGCGAAGAATAGCACTTTTAACAAATTCATTGCATTCACCTTTCACAACTGGCTTCTTTCTTTTTTGATGTTTTCCTGGAGTGGAAAGCCGGCACTTTTTCACAAGCTTACTTTGAATGGCATTAATACTTGGCGCTGAAACACCGGTTTATTCTGCTGACAAATTAATGTCCTCCATTGAATAAGTCAGATTATTTCCCCCCCAAAAAACTTGCAAAACACGTTCAATATAATTTGTTTTTCACCATTTTTAACGGTTTCCCTCCGTGATGTTCCATATTGCAAGGAAACAGCCATGTTGGACAAATGATTCTCGGCCTTCTTATTCTTTTAAACTACGCAAACGCAGCCTGCACTCTGATTAATACATACAAATTACGCTTACGTATATCAAATAACTTGCCCATTAATTACAGTTGGACTATTGCACTTATACTAACGTGAAGTTGTTTATATATTTTGCAGTAGATTTAAAGACTTTAAAAATGATATGCGGACTATATTTTTCATCTGCATAGAGATACAAAGCTAAACACCAATGATGTCGCACACGTGCACATGCTGTTGTTTACATCGTCCCATAATCTAAGGACGGCGTTGGTATAAAAATAAGTACGCCTTGTTAAGATTATTTGTTGTCGGTTTGTGTTTTAAAATACACTTTTTACAAATAGAACGCCCCTATTCTCTGTCTCTCTACTTTCTATACCACGTAACTACAGCAAGTAGCTGAACTACTGTATTCTATCCAAAAGTTCGATGTTCAGATTTCACCAGAAATAGATGCTTTGACACTCCCTGAACCTAGAAATGGTGGTGTTTTAAACTAACATAACTTTCGCTGCTCATTCTTGTACAAACCTTTCCTACAGAAGTTTGTTCTTGTATTTACTTCATGTTTAATCGAGATAAATATTCGAAATAAACTGTCTACTGCATAGCTATCGAAACGGTGAGTACACTATTCTTTAAGTAATTATCAAATGTTTTTAGAGCTAGTCGTCATGTGACGCCTTTGAAATTCGGTTACCTTCGAATGAATAAAAGGGAATGAAAACGAATGACGACTTCTCATTTGAGAAAAGTGTTGATACTGGAAAATACAAAGTAATAAGAATATTTCAGAAATGGTTAACAAAATAATGAGTTGAAAAAATTATGGATTTGATTAGCGTATACGTCTATTCAGGCATTGGGAAGAGCAACATACTGCGTTCCTTTCCGCTTCAGCGTAACTTAACTCCTTCCATGGCTAGATAACACCATACTCGCCATTTGCTCCACATTTTCTTAAAATGTCACTCCATTCTAGGTCATTCCAAAATGATATGTTTGAGGCCACACACATCAGGGGTTGAAAGATATTCCACAGCAAAGTGAAGAAGTACAGGAACATAATTACTTTTGTGTTTCTCGAAGTAAAGAAGCAGTATGTCTGTTGTACTGAAAGGACTTGTGCTGTTACTTGTTCAGTGTGTTCCGATATTGTATAGCCCTCCATGGACAGGGCTGTAGCGAGATATTTTGGGCAAGAAATTAGTTCAATTTGTATTTTTACATTTTCATAACATTGTCATAAGAGCAATCCGATGTAAAGGCAAGATGACAGGTTCTGTGTAATTTGATCGATTGAATACTAATTTACTTTCTCATTGTTTTCTAATAGTCCACTTATCAATTACAGTTGTAGCAGTTAGAAGAAAACAACATTAAAACAGAGAGAAACCAGCTATAGCTTTCAAGCAACAAACACACTATTTGGTATCTTCTCTCAAAAACTATAATAGAGAAATTCAGGTATTTCACAAAAGGCGAATTTATTAAAAAATGTTTGATTGCCGCCTCTAAATATGTTTGGCCAGAAAAGGTAGAGATTTTCCATTCAATACCATTGTCTAGTAGAACTGTTACAGGCAGAATTATCGAAATGGCTAATGACGACAAAGATCACTCGTATACCTACATTAAAACAGCTGGAGAGGTGTAATTTGACCGCTGATGAGAGCATCGAAATCTCAATTAGCCATTTCATAAGGTTGTATATTCTGCACTCAATATATTTGATCATTTCATAGATTTTGTTCCTTTAGTAAACAGCGCAGATGGAAAGAGGTTTTCGAAGTTGTAGTTCAAATAATGGCAAAACACGAATAGCTTTGGGGGAAATTGATCTGTGTTGCTAAACATTGTACCCCTTCAGTAAGAGGGGAGCAACGTGTCCTCGCTGGAACCTTAAGATTATTTTTAAAATCAATTAAAGAAGAGTTAGTTCATTATTTCATCCATCGAGAGGCATTGTGCCTTGAAGATGCATCTATAAACTACTTAGTATAGAGAGTAGTAAAGGCATTTAATGTAATTGAACGGCCATCACTCTGTCGTGGCCGATTTCAAACATATTTAAGCTACGTTGGAGCTCGTTTCCCAAATTCTGTAGTATGGTCAGATGCGGTGGCTGAGTATAGCAATGTAGAGGCGTGTCTTGGCATTTAGAGGGAAATAGATGCATTTTTTTTAAATCAGAAGAAATGGGAATACCTGAACTAATGGATGAATATGCGAGCTCTCATTTATCTCAAAATTAACAATTGTTGTTGTTGTTCTTCTTCTTCACTTCATGGCATAGGCAATCAAGTGCCTGTTCCGCCTTCGAAGTCCTCCAGCCATCGTTTCCTGGGTCTGCCCACCGATCTCCTACTTTTAGGATGATGCTGTAATATTTGTTTTGTAAGTCTATCATCTGGCATTCTTTCAACATGTTCCTTCCATTTTTGTTTGAGATCTTTTAACGTATAATTCATACTAAAAATGTCCAGCTCTTCTCTTATATTTTCATTTCTTATTAAGTCCCTCTTCGTGCATCCTTTCACACTTCTCAAGAATTTCATTTCTGAAGGCTGTATTTTTACTCTGTTGCTTTTTAGTTAACGTCCAGGTCTCACTTCCGTATGTCAGTATAGGTACAGCCATAACTTTGTAGAACTTTAATTTTGTTTCTTTACGTATTTTGTTTCTAAATGTTCTATTTATTGTTCCACACCCTCTTTGAAATTTGCAAATTCTATTGTAGACATCATATTCCTTGTCATAACTAACATCAGTTCCCAAGTAGTTAAAATGGCTTACCTGTTCAACGCAACGATTATTTATAACTATTTTTGTTCTAATTGGCTCTTTCCCAATGAATGATTACCTTTGATTTTATAAAAGAAATTTTCATATTATATTTCTTACAAAGTTCACTAAGCTTAAAAATAGATTTTTGCAGGGCAGACTCGCTATTTTGTAGATTTAACAAATCATTTAGATAATGGTGCTGAACTAGGAAAAGTGGACAGGCAGATGCACAGAATTACCACCTGAAAAAATGTATCTGAGATATGGAAATGTACTAAAAATAAAATTGGCGTGCTGGTTGGAAGCAGGGTGGAATATACGACAGTGTCAGTAATTCTGTCCTCGAATATTAAGAAAGGTAACACTGCACGGACTCAAATGTGGTTGATAATGGCTTTCTACCATTATTGCTTGAGTGCCGCTTATCCTAATTTATTTGCATTCAGAAAGCGGCTCAGAGCAGAGCGATACAAAGTGCGTCGATTTCATGATGTGTGGACTCAGTTAAATAATCAGCTGGACCTCACTTAGTGCTAACTTTCGCGCGGGTCTGCACGCAGTTTCTTTCTAAAATTTTAGAATAAAATGTAACTAAACATGAATACATAAGGTAAAACCAGACCTCCCACTCTAACCTTCCCCTTTGTGATCCTGATTGTTTATTTAAATATAATAAAAAATAAAAAATAAGAAAATAAAAATAAAAATGACGCTCTCTTTATTCTGAATGACCTTTGCAAGACTGATAAAATAAAAAAGGAACTGAATTTAACCCGTTGTGTTCTGCAACTGTTATAAAGAGTATAAAAATAAAATAAAAATGGTGCATGGCCCGATCCTTACAAACATCCATTATTTTATCTCCGCGTGTAAAAGAAAGAAAGAAACTATAGTCATATACGTAATGAATAATGTAAGGTATTTTTTGTTAAAATCAATCAATTTAACAACAAATTAAGAATACTAATTTTTTAGAGTTCCCTAACTTAAAGGATGTTATTGCATCTCTACAAGGCTGTTCAAAATACAGCGATATTTTGAGCTTTGTGTACAGGGATTTCTCAGAGAGATTTTGTAATAATAAAATCCATGGATTTTAACTAGCAATTATTCGATTAAATTTTCCCCGTTCAAGCAATTAAGGCACCTGCCTCGTTGTAATTAAAATTATGCAGTTATAGATAAACACAGCTGTACCATATTCCCGGAAGGCTGTGTCATTATTATAGGTTATTATATTATAATGGAGTTATTATTTAAAGGATTACCCGTAAATAAGTTTTCCAACCCTTGCAATTTTATGAGCAATTGTTTTTCTTTATGGAACTATTTATGTGTGTGAAAGAGTTTTTCTAAAATGAAGCTCCTAAAATAAAAAAGAGGTCAATTATAACACAGATGTATATTTTATGTTTATTAACATTTTCCCAAAGAGCTTCAACCTGACACAGATAAATTAATGTCAAAGAAGTTCTCACAGGTAAGTACATGAACTTCTTGTGAAGATATATTGTTTCTTTTGCAAAGAGTGTGAATATTTTTTAAGTATCACACTATCAATTCCTCTGACGCAATAAAAGTATCTGATTTCTGTTTACTTTGTTCTTAGGTATTCTATGAATTTACCAAGAACGTTTTTAACATCCTATTGGTTTCGGAGCACAGAACTAATACACCGCTGAGTTAGGCTACTGGACAAGCACATTCGGTTTGGACACAAACCGCGAAAACGCTTCGGTTAACCTTGCTCCGGCTGTGAACGAAGTGAAGTGAGTTGCACATTACGCTCATTCCAGTCCTAGTTACATCACAGACTACCTGACAATCGCACCTGGCATCCTTGATGAGAAAGATTGACAACTGCCAACAGCATGTGAAATAGTGAATGCATTTGTAGCACAGGATTTGTTGCGGACGTGAAGCTATCCATTTACACTTTTAGAATTTGTGTAGATATCAGTAACAGTATTTGTCTGAAATCTCGGGTTAGAAATCTTCAAAACAACCTAGTAAAAAATACAAGTGTTAAAAAATATGGAGTTAAATGCTGTATAATAACGTAAATCTGGACTAATAAAATGTAACACAAAGGTTTGCACTTAGCTGTAGATCGATAAGTTATATAAGTAAAAATTACTAAACTACTTATTTTCATTTCCTTGGTTGATTTTAGTACCCCCAAAGTTAGCAAAGCAATGTCATAATTTAAAAAGCTACTATTCGTTTTATGTACATTAATTTAAATATCCACCCTTCTGCAAAATGTTCATACCAAAGCTTACCTTTGTATCAAACATACGTTCCATTTTTAGTCGGGTCATAAATCGCGTATATCTTTAATTCGCATCCACTTCAGTGATCTCGGTATTCTGCAGAGCACTAGCGGTAAATTACTCTATATTAGTGCTGCATTCAATTTGAGCTGAACAAAGAAGTGTTAATTATACATTTCAAAAGTGAGAATCTATGCTACAATCTGTGTTATGTGTGTATTAAAGTATTGTCATTACTCCACTGGAATATTTACCGAGTAGTTCAACAATGAACAAAAAAAGTTTTATGAAACTAAAATGCAAATTATGTAGACAGGTGCTTAGGCAATTTGAAGGGAAATTTGCTGATACTCCAGGTCTAATACGTTTGGGACAATGGGATCTCTTAAGTTAAACCTAAGAAAAATATATGTTATAACGAAGGAAACTGGTTGGCGAATTGGTGCATCATTCGAAAGCTTCCCAAAGAAGTGGATAAGTCGTATGGCACAGCATGTGGGTATTTCAAAAACTTCTGTTCATATATTTGCTGAACTCTTAAAACTAAAACCCTATAGAGTAAGCATTGTCCACGATTTGCATCCCCATAATGAATGCCAAGAATGTGTCAGTCATTAAAAATGGATACCACTTTCATAATCATTTACAATAAGGTTAATAGTCATTGCAGTGGCTATTACTGTTACTCACGAATAACAAGGAACTTTTAGAAGGGAAGCTCTCCCATTGAAATAGTAGTGGGGTGGAGCACGATTACGAGCGATCCGCGGACCAGCAATATAAGGAACGTATGTATTCCATATTAATCCAGATAAATGTTTGCAGAAATGGAAATAGCTTTATTAATTTAAGCAAAGGTTATTTTTTTTAAAAATGTGTGTAACGAATAGATACAATAAAAGAAATCACAGCTGGAATTGGAAATAAGCACTATACATTTTATTTCATTGATAACAAAATTGGAAAGACAGGTATGCACTTGCTTTGATATTTATTATTTTGAAATAAAGAATAAAATGTGTGTGGTCATGTCTCCAAAATATAGTGGGTAATACGAGAAAATATGTGAAACTTGTGTGAGCAGTTTTACAAATCAATACATCGCAAACCGAATATTTTAATTTTGTTTTATTATTTATACAAAGGAGATAAATTATATTCGTATGTTGTGTACAGTAATTTCACTGAGTCCAACTGACTTCCAACTCCTCGTGGCAAATTTCAAATCATTCTTCTTCGTGCATTACTTGGCTTTATTCAATATGTTTAATTGCAAATAGACTGTATAGTTAATAATAATAATGATAATGATAATAATAGTAATAATAACAATAATAATAATGACAGTAATAATAGTAATAATGATAATAGTAATAATAATAATAATAATAATAATAATAATAATAATAATAATAATAATAATAATAATAATAATAATAATAATAATAATAATAATAATAATAATAATAATAATAATAATAATAATAATAATAATAATAATAATAATAATAATAATAATAATAATAATAATAATAATAATAATAATAATAATAATAATAATAATAATAATAATAATAATAATAATAATAATAATAATAATAATAATAATAATAATAATAATAATAATAATAATAATAATAATAAATAGCCTAATGTTTCCCTTGAAGGACAAAGACCTCCTCTGCTAGAGGGTAGCTCTGTTTCACTAACGCGGTGAACTACTCCGCGTTTAGTTGTGTCTATTGTTTGGCTTAAGTTAATTTCACTGTCACTTTGATTATATTGATTTAACTATCACTGAGTCAACTTAGGATGTTGTTTGTGGGCTGTCGCTGTCTTCATTTTGTAGTTGTCTTCCAATTGTTCTCCATGTTCTTACATATAATTTATTTACTTATTTACTAACTGTTAGTGCTGTTACAGAACGTGTAATACTTTGGCGAAACGTCGGGTGATGCTGAGGGAAGCGTCTCCTGTATATATGCAGGACTTGGGTTCGAAACTTGTTGCCTTTATACAGGTAGCACTTCCATAAGCGTCATGCCACGCTTTGCCCATTAATTAAAATTATATACCAGGTGGCGTAGAGCAAGCTCCGTAATTTTGGAGGCTTACACTTACTCAGGCAGAGGGGGGATATAAAAAATGTACCAATTAAAAGTACATAATATGCCATTTATTCATCTCATGTTATAGATTTTGTCTTGAAAATTACATCTTCAAGATGGCCTCCATTACAGTTCAGGTACCTCTGCAAGCGTGTAATGCAACTGGAAAGTACCCGATGCAATACGTTTCCATCTATGGCCGCAATTTCTTCAGTAATAACATCTGTCAGCGCTTGTTGGAAGACGTCTAGTAAAGACCTTTTGTTTCAAACAGCTCCACAAGAGGAAATCAAAACTGAAAGATAGGGCGAGCGGATGGGCCATACAGTGATGTTGCAGAAGTTAGATCTTGAAGGTGTAATATCAGAGAGAAGTTTTGGATAACTTATAATTTGTAAGGGTGATACTTGAGTTCACGTAATATGCGTCCTAAGGACCTTCGAGAAATGCCCATTGATTGTTAACGAGCTGAGCGATGCGAGCTTGTCTCACTCGAGCAGCATTTTCTGGTGTCCTCACTGTTTTAGGTGGATCATGTTTAATATCTAGTACTCCAGCATATGCTGCAAACTTATTCAACCATTGCGTAATTGTTTTTGTGAAGGAAGTAGACCGTGCCTTGGCACATTGAAATGAATACGAAATATTCTCTGCGTTGTCACAACAGACTAACTCTCGTGAAAGAAAACGCACCGCTGAAACACGATGTGCCACTGACCAATGGTCCATAGCTACTAACGCTGAAGCAAACAAAAACAAAAATGCATCGTTTCCATCGTTCATATGATACGGTACTACAAACAGTATGGCTTCATATTAACCCAAGATATAGAATTGAAACTGGGGAATCTGATATGCGACACCCTGCACATGTATTGTAAAATGTTAATTTGTACTGTTAATACTAAAGTTAAGTGAGTTATGTTTAATGAGTGTTTTGAATTGATTACAGCCTTAGTCTTTGAGTCTGCAGTTAACAACTTTCTAGATATGAAATTAAAATTATTTTGCGTCGGCGCATAACAAAAAGTTCTTTAATAACATCAATAAGCTTTCTGAACTCATAGATCAGATGTGAAAGTACTGTAGCTGTACTGCCGCCTGTGATAAGTTCTAGCCTCCTGAAGGACATTTTCTTCTCATCCTTCTTCCCAGGGTGTGACCAACAATAAACTATTGGCTGAGTGATGGAACTTCCTCCGTGATAGATAGAAATCAGAAACACATATAAAGCAAGGAGTTGGAATTGCCATTTTCGCTCTTCAGGTGTTTCTGGCACCTGCTTAGGAAACTGTCCATTAGACTATGTAGATCCTTCTGAAAAATGCTAGCAATTCCTTGACGAATAATATTTTAGGTTAATGTAAAATTTATGAATTTGTTTTATAAACTTTCTGTTTTAATACTCATAGAGATTAAAGCCGCAGGAGGGAAAATTAAGGTAACGAATGGGCATTAAAGCAAGAAATTTACTTATAAAGTACACACAGTTAAAATAAACTTAAAAATGACATTCGAGAGAAAATTGTTGAAATTTCTCAGGCGGAGTTGCAGAGTATAATGAACAATTTCTTAAGCAGGTGCCAGAAATGATTGAATAATGAATAAGAGCTGTTTCTGAGTTATATGTGTAATTTACTTTTATTTTTTATGCGTTTATGTTTTGAATGTTAGAAATAACCTAGCAACAAACCGTATTTCTGTCACCCCCACCATTGACACAACAACCAACCGTGCCGGCCGGCCCACATCGCGTAACTGCTCTCGTCAAAGATTCCTCACCCGATGGATTCCCCAAAGTCAGGCTCTAACACCATCCCCAGGGAAAGCAATTTTGGGGCCGTCCAAGAAAAAGTTGGGCCGAGCATGTTTGACTTATACCATAATAGGCCTTCAGCCTTACACATGTATTGGATGATGACATTAATCACGATGTGTTATTTTTAACATAAGCTGTAATTGACTAATGACTCTTATCAGTCTTGTTAGTGTGTTTAGTGATTGTATTCTATGCTCACACTACACTAGGGGCATAGTTCATATAGTTTACACATTCAGTTCTAATTAGGGTCGTGGTATAATCAATTCCGGCTCCTGTTCCCATGGAATCAATGGCCGGGCGAAACATATGTAGGTGGTGGAGTTGGAAGTCCAACTTTCCAGATATCTGTTGACATCGCCGTTGTTTCCATTACTCATTTGGTACCTCGATGGCTTTTTTCCTTATCCTCGATGACGGTTATGTATGTCTGTGTCTAATAAAACATTAGCAGAGTTACAACTATAAGTACGTACTATATTGCACATGGCTGTCAACAAAAGCACGTATAATATATCGCAATAATCAACCACAAACTAGAAACATCCTGCTGCAAACATATGGGAGAAGAGAAAGGGAGAGATAATGACACTGTAACCGAACGTCCTGAGGCTGTTGTTTTGTGAAGGGAATTTTTTGTGGGTTTATAGAGGCGGTTTCATCGGCTATCATGCATAAAACCAAACTGAAAGGCAGCTCCCTACTTATCGCAAAGCTTTGTAATGGACGCAGGGTGGCATTAAATTCTCTATGGTGAATGCTTCTGATGTTTTCCGAATAGAAGTCCCTCCATGGCTACAGCTCATTTATTTTGTCTTGGGCTGTACATGATAGGCAGAGAAGTTAGTGCATTATAATAAAAAAAGAATGCGATAACAACATTTCACTGAAAATAGATGTTTTCAGATCCCTTCAGTTAAAAAGAAAGTTGCGTCCGCGTGTCTATGTGCGCACGCGCGTCGTAGAATAGATATAAACAGCACAGTTCGAAAACGAAATTTGGTTACATACAACTCAGTATTTAAGTTCAGAATCTTCCAGGGATGCGACATGACGATTTTCAAAAATAAAATAAAATGCTTTTCATCTAGGCGTAGGTTTCAAACATTTTTATTTTTTTCAAAGATGGCTGTAACGATTTCGATTAACTAACCATATATTCAACTTATTCTTATGAAGATGAAAAAACATTGAATTTTCTGGGAACACGTAATTGTTGGTAAAACATATAATATAGGTCAAATAAAACCTTCTGTGGCATTAATCATTTCTGAGATATTCATTGTTATTTATTTAACGGTTCCAATACTTATAGTTTTCTCAAATGGGAAGCAGTTTTTTTTCTTCTATTCGTGCAAAGAGAACAGAATTTCAAATGCCTCACATGCATAACATCATATTATACCTATATTACCGTTACATCTACACGGA
This sequence comes from Mantis religiosa, assembly GCA_030765055.1. Lineage (NCBI taxonomy): Eukaryota > Metazoa > Arthropoda > Insecta > Mantodea > Mantidae > Mantis > Mantis religiosa. The sequence goes on from JAUKNK010000123.1 coordinate 356,631, forward strand.
AATATGCAATAAAATAAGTTTTACTACATCTACTTCAATTAACACGAATAAGATAGAAGAATAAATGTTTCTGAGAAGAGTTTGTACAAGAGTGGAAGAAGATGAGTAGAAAATCATGAAAGTTCAATGTGTCAAATTAAGTTTAGAATTACTACGGAGGGTATTCGGCATCGAAACCTGTGGTTTATTGTACCTAAGCCCAAAGTAGGGCATCCCCAGGAAGTATGAGACGAGAAGAGACAAAGGGTGGCCGTCCAAGGAGTCACGACGGAGCCGAGACACCCTCTGACACTTGAAAGAGACCACTAGATGAGAGATGATATGAAATGATAATGGAGATGAAATGGAGGGACAACAAAGTCAGGGGGATGTAATTAACCTACTCAGCATTCGCCTGGTGACACGGGAAAACCCTTGAGAAATTCCACGGATCAGGTAGCTCATCCACAGGAATCGAACCCGGACCTCCGGAATGTGGGCCACAGACGAAAGCGCCTGAGCCATCCCGCTCGGCATATGTCATACTACTTACAATGTAACTTTTGTACGCAACTACCAAATTTCTTTCTTAATTTATTTCAAAATGAATGATGCAAGCTACAGCTTACTGTACGTTGCACTTTTGTTTCATGGGTCTTATATTATTAAAATCGGGTAGTCTAAACTAAGAAGCAATTTAACCTACGATACAGAGTGACAGGGGGATACTAGGTAAGAGAAATGCCTAAAAAAGTTGTTGAAATATTTAAATTTCGATATATTCGGTTTAATTATCAAATATTTACCATTGGGCAAAATTCATCATTATGTGGAGTTTGAACACGTTTGCTGAAACCACTATTTAACTATATGTATTCATACAAATCACATATTTAGTAAGAGGGAGCAAAGAGTGAATTATCTTGACGTCAGTGCAAGAGAAATTTGCCTGATCACAACAGCTCATTACCAAACTCTTGCCTGGCAGGCATTGAACTGCCATATAATTCTCATGTTATAGGGAGGTGAGCACTTTCCTGGATATAGAAAATTAAATGACCTTTGAACACATTAAGATTCGGACAATGTATGAGAAACTTTATCATTATGGTAAAATACGAACACAGTAATAGTTTAATGAAGAAGAGGGCAACAATTTGTACAAAGCTTTACAAGATATATTAAAGCTAAAAGAAATATAGTCTATCCTCTAAGCGACTCACACATTATATAGGTAGGTATAAAAATTAAATGAGCAAGCCGGAACAAAATCAATATAGCTACCTAGTGGTAGTAATGGACCCACCAAATATGTTACACTATCGATTGCTAAACGATAGTATCCTTTAACGACGGAATGTTTTCATTCGGTTTTGACATTCACATTAGCATATTGAATTGTATTCACAGCAGTGGAAACGGGTTTCCTTCATGTCATTCAGAACAGTCTGATTTTTAAAAGAAAATACGTTAAGGTCATCTGTTTCTCCACGTATGGTGCTGCACTGTTGCCTAGAACTAAGTTACGCATACTCCCCTCTCAACATACGAAATATAAACAAGCGTTCGAGGTTATCACATCTCAACAAAAATATGCATACTACATGGCAAAGCGGGAAAGCGTATCGGAAAAAATTCGCAACACAGAGATGTTTACCTCAGCTTATCGCACATACATTGCGAGTCCAGTGTATGTATACTCTGTTCAGATATAATCATGTCTTCTGTACAGCAATGTGCCATACATCGGAAGGTGCGAGAAAAAATATATCATATAGACACACGCAGCTTCCAATCACTCTATTTGTGTTTCGTAACTTACTGTACATCAACTTACTAAGATTTCACTCTTCTAATCAACCAGATAAGACCCGATAAGGGACGATCACAGCGCTGGTCGCCTGGAGGTCGATACGCCTCAACACTCTGTCGAGTAATGTTTAATCTGTATTAGCCTACTTTAAGAACAAAAATAAGTTCTTCACACATTCATTGGGTTGTAGTGTGTTCATATGTGTGCATTCTTTTAAATAATTTTTGTACTATGTGACTTATATTCCATACTTACACATGTGGTAAGCACATAAAACAATCTCGGAAATTGAAAAAAACTGGATGCAAGGGCCTCGTTTTTTCAAACCTTTCCTCATTCCATATAAAGTGCTTAACACATTAGTATCGCAATATACTATTATTAACGACTTTGGTAATTGCCAAGTTCATATCAGCGCCGCCTATATGCCGGAATTTTGAACCACAGGAATTATTTTACATGCAAGCATATCTACTGACCTGGGGCTGTCGCTTTTGGTTGAAAGGAACAAGCTGTTCATTGATAAGGAGCAAACTCTCGTCTGCCTCTTCAAATAATTCCCTAAGAGAACAGACAAATTCTCTAGTTTGATATACAACGTAACACTCCGACCTCAAGCTGATCTTCGCCTCAGGCCACGAATCCTCGGTCTACCTCTTTAATTCTACCGCCACTACGTCTTGCTTCCGTTAAACCTACTTTCATTTTATTTAAACACAATGTAGTCTAACAATGCATATGACAACTAAACACTCAAGCAAACTTGTTTCCTGCACAAAACTAGCGATAAGTGACCTGAAGAGCATGTGATCTACCAGTGTAAACAATTTGGCAACCTTTGTTTAAGTTCCCATAGCAACGACCTTCTACTCTTACTCTTCGCCTCCCTTGCTTGATGACCTTCACGTATCTTCTTTCAAAAACATTGCAATAAAGTGATATTCCTAACACATGTAAGAACTAGTTCTTTCATATGTTCGCTTTTTACATACAGAAGGCAAACATACAGAGCTAGGTAAAACAATGTTAAATAAACAACCAAGATGATGTTTGTATCTCAGAGGGCAATTAATGCATACTAATGCTTATAAATTACTCCCAGGCTTATTGGTTTTAAATGTCTTTGATTCTCTGATAACTTCATCTTTATGAATGAGGAGGTTCAAATTCCGTATGTAATAACTTTTACATTAATTGTATCTCTGCAAGTAAATTGCTTTTTTGTTAACGAAGAACTTTGGCTTTAGGGAATCGAAAGTGACGCACAATCAGAACCCTTACTTTTGCCATAAATATTGCTACAAACAACAGCCTAATAATTTGTATGTATATTGTAACAAATCACAACACCGGTTATCGCAAAGCACACTTTATTTATCACTTAAGCGATTAGCGCACCGCAAACGTTATCTTTGAGACACTGTTGCACTCAGAAAATACATGCGTCGAGTGCTACTCATTCTCAGTATCAATTGACTAACAAAGACTGTCAACCACACTATTCATTGGCACTAACCAATTCCTTATGTACAAAAGGGAATTTTCTGGAAACGAATACTCGTCAACGCGAATATTCGGCAGCAAATAAGCCCAACAGAGTGACTCTGTAGGGGAAGGCCATCAAATGCATCCAGATCCAGTTAGCCGAGCGAGCGTGAGCTAAGTCTGGTAGGCGGTAGGCAGCTTCGCGCCGCGTTCACAATAATCTCATATCATCTTATCAACTGCCCATCTCGGTAGCGTGGTGGTAGAATGTCTGCCTCACGTTCAAGAGGTCCCGAGTTCGAATCTCGGTCAGGGTGAGTTACCTGGATAAGGTTTTTCCAGGGTTTTTCCTTATCCTGAAAGACAAATGTCGGGTAACTTTAAGCTCTGTGGACCCTGGGCTCATTTGAGCATCATTTCACCCATTCCATTCATCGTCCGATGACTAAATGTTGGAGGACATAAAATACAAAAAAAAAAAAAAAATCTTATCAACTGTAACGTCATTTCCTTCTACTCTTCCTATAACCTTCTGATCTCAAAGCTAAAATCTAAAACAACTCTGAATTTAGCTAATAGGAATTGTTTTCCAAAGTCTTGTGGATACATGTGCGGATTAATTACACTTTCTTTATACACAATAAGCTATATATTTCTCAACACAATGTATCAAACAGTTAGTATGTGTTGTGGCATTTATTCACGAAAACAGAACTCTTTACAAGTGTTTTAAATGGCGTTCTTTCGTTGTTCAATTAAATTGAAGCTTTCTTTCCCATTCTTTGCCTTTATTAATTATTATGGACAACTTAAGTTGCTTGTATTCTTTCACAGCTCAACTAACTTATCTTGCTCTTGTGTACTTTGCATCGCCTTGTATCTCATCAGGCATCTCAGAAAATTCTACACGTTACTTTCACCCTTGATAGAAGGTTTATGCCATTTTCTTGATTTCTTCAACAAAAACCTTCAAGTTCTGTATTCTTGGTAGAATATGTTTAAAGAAGCTGTCAAACATGACGCGATGTAGCATTTCAGCATGGTAAGTTATGGAGGTAGGTAGATTATAGCACCTGCTATGTTTGAAAATCATCTCCTCTACAGGAAGTTCCTTAACAATGGATTTTTATCATAAAAATGAGAAAATATACTCAAATTCTCTCCTATATGCACACTTTCAGACTGCGGAAAGTGAGAAATGATTCTAATTAAGAAAGAATTGCCCCATCCTAGCAGGAATGGTGCCCAATACCTATAAGTCGAGAAGCTAAAATTTTAAACATCGAACACAGAGACAGTCGAAACATCTTTTATTTTGTGGGCAACCTTTTATGTGCTCTATTACTGAGCGAGGTGACTCCTAGGCTCACACTCGATAGAGCCTGCGTTCCCGTCGGACCAGTCACCCGAACCATGGAGTTTTTCGTGGTTTCTTCTGTCGGTAGCCGATACTGAAATGGTTCCTTTTTCACCACAAATTTCCTGTCCATTTTCTTCCAACTATTGCATTCCTGGAACCCCGGGAAGAGGTTTGCATCTTAAAGGTAGGGCTGACCAGCATACATATATGTTATATTTGGAACCGTTAGCGACCCCTCCCATGTTTGTGACATCTTCACTTAAATCCGATAACTCTTCAGATCTACCTCTCATCCCTCCCTCTCATGTATCACCTTAGAAGCAGAAAAAACCAGTGTACTCTGCCACGATTTCGGATCCTCTTCCTATTATGTACCCCTACTCCTTAAACGCTTTGAATGAAAATACTAGAAAAAAGTTTGGAATTTATATTAACGTATCACTGTTTGGAGATTTAACGAAATTAAAATGATCTGATGTGAATGTTACTATCCACTTCATGTTAATGGATTTAAAACTTTTGCAAAAAAATCTCTCATTACATATTTCGTTATAGTAGTGGCGTATTCTCCATGAAAGCAAAAATGCACTACTTGCATTGTAGAATAATGAAATTCACACGATTCATCTATATTAAAAATAGCACCATTTGAATGGCAAAGGAATTAACAATGGGAAAATAATAGAGAAAACCATAACCATTTTGTCAAAGTCGCTCCTAATATGCCGAATAATAGATGATTTGGTCCCTGCTTGATAGTCATAGCTTTGAACAAACCTGACAGTCTTCCATTATGATGTCCTAATAACCTGTCAGATATGGAGAAATGCATGCATCACTTATCAGTGTATTCAAGGTGCAAACAGCATCTGTTGAGTGCATATTGGTGAACTTTGTTGCTGAGTATTCAAATTATGAATGATTCTGAATATCATGTTACATTAAACCTAGTTAATAAACCTTTACAACCACGATCATTCTCTGATAAGTTATGGTTAGTTAAAAGGGGAGAGCTATTCCCAAATTGAAAAAAAGTTGAACTTCATTAAATTTTATAGTAGGATAATTCGGTTATGGGAGTCTGAAACTTTGTGTAGCTTGTGCTGGCTACGTTTATTGCTCAGGAAGGATTAAATTTCCTTAGAAAAGTGCAGATGGGGTTTGTTCGTCTATAATAGGCATAATTTCTGTAGCTCATTTTGCTGGTCGCTACAAAATTTTCAAGATACGCCACTGCCTTTTAGGTACAATGAGAATAAAAGAGTACAGTACATTTACAGTCAAATAGTTTAAGAGCTGGTCGCTTTGTGATAGCTTTAAAATTCCATCCAAATTGCATGGTCAAAAGAGAAATGAAATGAAATGTGTAGCGTTTAACACCCGCTTTTACTACATATGGCACCGCAGGTGGTGACATAGATGACGTATGAGATGAAGATGGAGCACCGGTGGAATGAGATGGCAGGGAAAACTGGAGATCCCGGAGAAAACCCGCCCCAGTGGCGTGTTGTCTACCACAAACCTCATTTTGCGGTCTCATGGGATCAACCAGCCTTGATAAGAGTCGAGTAGTCTAAGCATCCAGTCACGACGCGACCGTTAAAGGGGGAAAGAGAGGAAGAAGGAGAGAGTGAGGAAAAAATATTCCCCATTTTTAAAATAGAAACCAATGAGAGGAAATGTTTCGGAAAAGCCGACCCCCTTCAGAAAAATATTAACATTGATTATATGCTTTACACTTTTTTATGTAGTAGAATGTTGTATACCTTTTAAGTTTCTCAGTATTTCAAATTTCATTCACAATGAAGAGAATATCAGACACTATTTCCAAAAAATTCAAGATACACTTCTGATTCATTCAAAAAAGTTCCTTAAACATGTTGCATTTTAATTCAAATTCTTAGACACATTGTGAGGCAATAAAATTTCAGAATAGTTTTCTTTTTAGAAAGTTATTTAGAGTGAAAATTATCTCGAACACCTCCTGTTGCATCCTTGGAAAACGCTTAATTCAAATAGCAAGTTTAGTGTGTAACCGAATTTTCAGTTCTGAGTTATGATCTTTATGGACGTACAGACAGACAGACGGACGGACGGACGGACGGACGGACGGACGGACGGACGGACGGACGGACAGAGATGTACGCACGTACAGAGATACTTTTTTTTTTTGATACAGTAGTCTGAAGGCTTGTATTTTCGGTGTAATCTCAGAATGGAGTTTTTGGTTGAAATATAACTTATTGCAAGTACGTATGTAATAGCGAATGTAAAATCGTAGATGTTCACGTAATCTAACTTTTCCATTGAGAGTTATCCTGTGATCAACTGTCACTTCAGCCTTTGCAATATTTGAAAACAAAAAATACTTAAAAATAAAATATTAGTCATATACCTTTCACATTCAGATCTACACACTATTCAAGGTTTGATTATGAATTCTGTAAACAGAAAAAAGATAGTACTGTACTTTCAACGTGGTTTAATAATACATAACTTAAAGCTCCTAAAGATTCGATAAGTTACAACTGTTACAACATGCTTAGAATACCGTGTTAATGGCAAAAATTCACTTTGAACCAAAAAAGTAATCTCCGTCGTTATTTACGTAGAGAATCTCCTGTTTTTAAAACTTTTTATGTAATTTTTTTGCAACCGTAAGACGACAAGCGAGAAATGTGTTGGCATCTGTTTTTACCTTTGGCTAAAAGCCAAGAGGGTCTGAAATAAAAGAAAAAGAGGTAAAATGCCGAGAAGGGAGGAAAGAGCAAAAATGTGGAAGAAAATAAGGCTAGCGATTAACACGAAGGTACCAAAGAAAGAAAAAGGAAAACAGGACAAAATTAATAAAATATAGCTATAAGCAGGAGAAATAATAAACCACTCATAAAATTTAAGGAAAAGAAGCAATATTCCATGAAGGGGCATTCTATTAATAAGGTTTTCAAATAAACTGTATTTAGTGGAAAAACATCTGTTAAGTTGGCAGTACTGGAAAGCCAGAGCTATAATGGGCACAGGTGGCTAAGTACTTCCCTGAAACATCGTGTATAATGGTATTGCACCTATATCAAAGGCTATATACACAAACACATACACACGCGCGCGCGCGCAAATACACACACACACGCGCGCGCTTGTAGCCGCCAGGAGGGGTTCTATATTTTCGCTACCGTTTGCCCATGGCAGGTACCAGAAATTCCCTATCTATTCAAAATTTCTATATCGAGATTTCATACGAGGTACACAATTTCAGATCAATCTCTTTCAAAAACTGTTTTTAAAAATTGATTTATTCTTGTATGTTTGGGAGAAGGGCAAAGGAGGGAGAGAAAGGGAGAGAAAGGGAGAGCAGAAGAGCTAGAAAGCGTACATTCGAATGAATGCCAATTTTGCTATTTAAGTCATGCTGCTTTTCAGAATGCAACCCAAAAGTGTTCACAAACAACCTTATGAAAACTTCCGAAATTTTTCACACACATAGCATTTTCTACTCACTCATAAAACTATTGTTACAAATGCCTGCTCTTCTCTCTCTTTCACTTTAACCGAAATAAATATTTGCAGAAATTATTTCACTGCATAGATACAATGGGAACTATGGAATGCAGTAGGCTTTAAGCGATATTAAAATGTTTAAGGGCTGATCACCATATGAATGCTTTGATTCCTTATTCCCCTTGCATAAGCAAAATGGGAAAATAAAAATAATGACTTCCCAATTGTGAAAACTATTATTTTAAAATGCAAACCAATGATAAGGAATTGTAACACTACAAAAATATATTTGAGTTAAATTGTGTAATTTCACGGGATCTGCACTTTTTGTGAGTAACATTTAGTTCATCTCTTATGGTTTACCAGATTTGCTAAGATCATCCACGGATAAGAGGTCTATAGAGGCAATTTTCAGAAAATTCAAGATATATTTAATTTTTATGAAAGTATTTTAAACAGAATTTATATGGAAATCATAAGCGTTATTTTTGAGATAATAGTAATTTTCCACCTAAGAAGTAATCGTAGTTTAGAGTAAGGGTTCTCCTGATAATCTTCGTTTGCAGTCAAGTTTGGTATTTAGTGATATTTCTTTCCTGAATTATGTTGTTCACAGGAACAAAATATGAAAGAAAAAGAAACCACATAGGTCGTTTCCTGAAAATGTATTTTGTTGAACTCAGGTAGTCACAAAGCACGTATTTCTGGTGCAATTCGAGTAACGACTTTTGGGTGACATAATATAGTTCTTCTCTACCTACATAAGTACATAGTAGGAAAAGTAAGAATTGATCCACGAATGTATGATAGAGGAGCAAACAAAAAGGAAAGAGGAAAAAATAAATAAATAAATAAATAAATAAATAAATAAATAAATAAATAAATAAATAAATAAATAAATAAATAAATAAATAAATAAATAAATAAATAAATAAATAAATAAATAAATAAATAAATAAATAAGTAAGTAAGTAAGTAAGTAAGTAAGTAAGTAAGTAAGTAAGTAAGTAAGTAAGTAAGTAAGTAAGTAAGTAAGTAAGTAAGTAAGTAAGTAAGTAAGTAAGTAAGTAAGTAAGTAAGTAAGTAAGTAAGTAAGTAAGTAAGTAAGTAAGTAAGTAAGTAAGTAAGTAAGTAAGTAAGTAAGTAAGTAAGTAAGTAAGTAAGTAAGTAAGTAAGTAAGTAAGTAAGTAAGTAAGTAAGTAAGTAAGTAAGTAAGTAAGTAAGTAAGTAAGTAAGTAAGTAAGTAAGTAAGTAAGTAAGTAAGTAAGTAAGTAAGTAAGTAAGTAAGTAAGTAAGTAAGTAAGTAAGTAAGTAAGTAAGTAAGTAAGTAAGTAAGTAAGTAAGTAAGTAAGTAAGTAAGTAAGTAAGTAAGTAAGTAAGTAAGTAAGTAAGTAAGTAAGTAAGTAAGTAAGTAAGTAAGTAAGTAAGTAAGTAAGTAAGTAAGTAAGTAAGTAAGTAAGTAAGTAAGTAAGTAAGTAAGTAAGTAAGTAAGTAAGTAAGTAAGTAAGTAAGTAAGTAAGTAAGTAAGTAAGTAAGTAAGTAAGTAAGTAAGTAAGTAAGTAAGTAAGTAAGTAAGTAAGTAAGTAAGTAAGTAAGTAAGTAAGTAAGTAAGTAAGTAAGTAAGTAAGTAAGTAAGTAAGTAAGTAAGTAAGTAAGTAAGTAAGTAAGTAAGTAAGTAAGTAAGTAAGTAAGTAAGTAAGTAAGTAAGTAAGTAAGTAAGTAAGTAAGTAAGTAAATAAATAAATAAATAAATAAATAAATAAATAAATAAATAAATAAATAAATAAATAAATAAATAAATAAATAAATAAATAAATAAATAAATAAATAAATAAATAAATAAATAAATAAATAAATAATAAATAAATAAATAAATAAATAAATAATTAAATGAATGAATGAATGAATGAATGAATGAATGAATGAATGAATGAATAAATGAATGAATAAATAAATGAATAAATAAATGAATAAATAAATAAATAAATAAATAAATAAATAAATAAATAAATAAATAAATAAATAAATAAATAAATAAATAAATAAATAAATAAATAAATAAATAAATAAATAAATAAATAAATAAATAAATAAATAAATAAATAAATAAATAAATAAATAAATAAATAAATAAATAAATAAATAAATAAATAAATAAATAAATAAATAAATAAATAAATAAATAAATAAATAAATAAATAAATAAATAAATAAATAAATAAATAAATAAATAAATAAATAAATAAATAAATAAATAAATAAATAAATAAATAAATAAATAAATAAATAAATAAATAAATAAATAAATAAATAAATAAATAAATAAATAAATAAATGAATGAATGAATGAATGAATGAATGAATGAATGAATGAATGAATGAATGAATGAATGAATGAATGAATGAATGAATGAATGAATAAATCACTGAACAAATAAATAATAAATAAATAGATGAATGAATGAATAAATGAACAAATAAATAAATGGATAAATAAATTAATTAATAAATTAATAATCAAATGAATAAATAAACATAAACTAAACAGCTTCCTGAAAAAACTATCTAGGGTAAATTATAATTTTCCCATTTAAGTCACGCAAGTCTTAAGGATGCAGCCCAACCTAATGGAAAAGTTCTGATATACTGCACTGACTTGACTTTCGATACTTACTCCTTTAAGGAAACTACTCTTACAAAATTTGAATTATTCTTCTACCTGTTGGCATTGAAATAAATTTTCACATTCGCTGTAGCTGTAGTGATAATACAATTGACTGAAGCTTATTTTGGGCTATTTATTATACAAAATTATACAGAAACTGGGTTAAAACGACATCACAGGGTATTTCTAGATATTGAGGATAGGCTCTTTTCTCTTTCTTTCCGGTATTTTCTTCCGTATGTTTTCTTTCTTTATATTTTTAGATTTTTCAACCCAGTGCGCACGTGAGAAGATGAATGAATGAAACAATTGAGATAATACTAAAACAAGTCCGGGGTCCATAGAGCCCTAAGAGTTACGTTCTCAGGATAAGGGAAACACTATAAAACCTTATCCGGCTTACTCACGCTAACCTAAATTCGAACTCGAGAGGTCTTGAATGTGCGGCAAATCAATATCGAATCAAATTGTTGGGTGAAATGCAATAACTACCTTCTCCACTTAATGTGTACGTGGTAGAGAAAGTAAAGCTTGCCAAAAATTGTACATTTTCTTAAAATGTATCCCGTATGTTAAAATATGATCAGTATGCCCCAAATCAGGACAAAATGCCTAATGAACGTTGATTCTAAAATACACAAAGTCTACAAGAGTGAAAACATTCTGTATAAATATGAAGATTACAGTAATATAAAGTACAAATTTTATTCATTGTGTAGTAAACAGGCAAGACACCACGGGACACAATCAGAGTTAGGAGTAATGAGACAAAGGTACAGTCTTGAAAATAGAGAGCTGACTGGAAAGTTATGTTCACGTTGAATTACCAACCAGCAACTTTACTCAATACTGCAACCAAACATTTATCTTTATTATTCTTTCCGACGAATACGTATCTCATGCTAGGATTGTCAACTACGGCACACTTGTGTTCCAGGCGATAAGAATGTGTTGCCACATTAAGCATAATTTATATAGCGTTTTTATAATCTTGTGGGTGTTTATCGTCAATTTCAAAAAGTCAGGTCTACAGAGAACCTAGTAATAAACTTTGGTTAATTTTTTTAGCGGACAAATTAGCTGTAATCGTATCACGATGGTAAGAGTGTGTTTTGTAACATTTAGGGCAATACAACTTACAATGTTAGCTTAGTTGCTCTTGTAGCAGAAAGTATATTAAACATTGCTTATATATCTGTAGGTTTAATGATTGGTCATAACGCAGAGGAGCCCGGAGTACTCAGTGACGAAATGTTCTTTACATTCGTCGTTTTAAAAGCACTTGTTCTAGTAAATAGTACCTACAGGTAACTGAACCCAGGATTAAAAATTTGAAGGTACGTGGTCAGTCTGATGTTACTGCTGAGGTAACGATGTTATCAAATTTTATTCTTCCCATCAACATTTCCTGACGTGGAAAAGCAGTTGAAATCGGAAGTTGATATCTCATCTGCAGAAAAATTTGGTGGATGAAGGCGTCGATATTAATGTAGCAGCTTGCAGCATGTTTGATCCCTTGAGGCGCCATGCACATGCTGGCTGGAGGAATGAGAGCGATCCTTGAGCGCCAGCTAGTGAGCGGAGGGTATTGATTGGCGAGGAAGCTGCTGCTGTGTACGGGGCTCGGCGATGCCGGCCGGCCAGTGTGCAGCGAGACGCGAGCCAGCCCACCTCGTTATGACATCGCGACGCCGCTCTCACTAGACGCCTCCTAACAGCGTTCCATCATGAGCGAAGACAAGGATAAAGAGCAAGCGACAGAGGACGCCGCCGCCGGTGGCGGTCCTTCGTTCCTCCGCTACTTCAGACGCGCCTTCCGCGATCCGGCTCTTGAGCGCCTTTACCAATCTTACAGCGTAAAGCAAAAGCGCGCCGGTCTTCAGGTATTCCTGTATGCCGCGATTCTGTACGACGTGTACATGCTGGTGGTCCCCAGCGGGCAAGACAGCCTCACCAGGGGTCTCACTGCGGCCTTCCTTGGGCTAAACCTGGGCCTCATAGCCTGGTGTTACCGCGGGATTCAGCACTGCTCTTTCTGGGCCGCTATCCCGCACATCGCTTGGCACTTGGCGAACGCACAACTACTCGCCCACCTGTTCCTCAAGAAGAACGAGGTTACCGGGCGCGATTCCCTTGGATGGGTACTTCTTCTGGACTATCTGGTCTTCGTCACCTTACCTCTGAGACTACGATATTGCGTTATGCTTAGCATCGGCACATGTGCGTCATACCTCGTGGCTGTCGTAGGACTGGGCAAATCTGACGCACACCTCATCCAACAGGTAGGCAGAACCATGTGGGTCCTCCTCGCCATGGTCCTCTATTGTTTTATATATGAACGTTGAAGTTGCCCAGGGTGTTTGTTTTCCTAACATTTTCAGAGACATAAAATCACTTTTCTTTAATTATGAATATTGTTTCTTAACTCAAAATATTAATATTTCATTATACAGAATATTTTCAAAAATCACTTCCCATTTAAAACATAATATATCTAGTAATTTTGTGTTTAGCATATGAATAATAACATTATGTTTAAATTAAGCCTCATTTTGATTCTATGTTTAATTTCTCTACGACGTATAAGTAGTATTCTTCTCAAAATTTCGATGTCGAGATTTTACCGCAAATGCACGTTTTGTGTGCGTATAGCGGTATAGACAGCGTAAATTGAAAAGGAAACGTTGGTTAAATACTAAGTTTGGCAGTTAGGTTCAGCACCTTCCACATTTACGACACGAAGATTTGTTTAAAAAAATCCCCCACACCAAAATCTGCCATTTATATGGAACGTATTTCAAAAGCTTTGATTTACTCTAAAATAGCTGTAAAGATTTTGTTTAAATTATAAGATGTTTAAGATAATATAATGGACAATTAAATAACATCTTTAATTTTGTTTAATAGCCTGCGAGGTGTTCTCCATTCTGAGTAATTTTGCATAATTGGTATAAGAAACAAAGGGATAAAAGTTTATTATATAAAAACCTCTAGGCGTTATTTATGTCAAATAATTGTTTCGTAGAATACATTTTTCGGGACATTTCCTGTTATTTGTTTACATTTTAAAATACTTATACCTTGTGTCGTTGTCTTTTCTTCCCCTGTTTAGTTTTTTTTCTTTCTCGTGTTCACGCAAAGTTTTCGAAACTTCAAAGCCCTTACATAGAGACCAAAATGATTTTAATTTCACTACAATCCTGTATTCCCGTTATTGCTACAAGACAATATGCAAAACATCGATTTCTGCTAATGTTTATTTAGATTAACATCTGGTAGATAGAGAAATAACCATTGTAAGAATAATTTATACAAGAGCGAGTAATAATATCTACAACTCTTAACAAGAAAAAGAAAACCAGTTCAGATATAATTTTCTCGTACTAAAGAAAACTATTCTCTTCTATGCAAGTATTGTATTCCTTTGTCTTTTCCCCATTGCTTCCACAATGCACTTGTTTCTTGCTGTCACTGTTTTTTCTATTTTTCTCCTGATGGAATCCATTCAGATGCCATGCTTGTTGACACGTCCTATGGAATGTTCATTTTAACACCCGTTCCTTACCTTCTATTCATGACCTCATCCAGTAATTAATTGTCATTCCTAGTAGTTTATTTTTAGTTGCATAGTTTCTTAAATATAAAAACTACGCTCCTAGTAATTATTGATTTATACACTTTAGTTTGGTTTCTTTTATTATATTTCTAAAAATTAATCGGACTAAGAGGTGATATTTTCCTTTCCTTGATAATACTCTCATTCGTTCATAATTCTTTGCAATGTTCAATGACTGTAAAATTTAAGTATTTAATAGTTGTTCTTATTTTCAGCAACCCATATTTATGGTAGGTAAAGGAGATAGAATTACATTTTACCAAAAAATTTAATAATTGATATTCCCCTAATCCAAAACAATGTTTTAGGGAAAGGTCAACGCGTGAATGTTAAAGAAAGTATCGCAAAAATGAAAAGCCGGAAAGAAAAACATTTCAGTGCAGCATTTTCCAAGGATTAGAAACAAATTTAAAACAGAAAAAAAATTAACCATCTCAACTACCGTCTATAGAAAACATTTATTATTTTTACTTTATAAAACGGACTCACAAATTTTGATCAAATAACATATATTTAAGATATTTATATATCCTTTCCGCAAATAGTATCTGGAAACCTCTTCCTTCAGAGGATCTTTTGTACAATTTTCCATAAACTGTAAATTATGGTTGCCCGTCTCGGTAGCGTAGATGGTAGCGTGTCTGCCTGACGTTCAGGGTCCCGAGTTCGAATCTCGGCTAGGGTGAGTTACCTGGGTAAGGTTTTTAAGGGGTTTTCCCTTATCCTGGCAGACGAATGTCAGTAACTCTAAACTCCATGGACCCCGGACTCATTTGAGCATAATTTCACCCATTTCATTCATCGTCCGATATTTCTTAACGTTGGAGAACGTAAAGTACAAACAAAAAAACTGTAAAATATGAAATTCAGATTTATCAGATAAAAACTAGAATGCCGTGATGGGTTAATTTGATATCTATTCTGCTTTTTGGTGGAAAAGATTAATACAACAGAATTTCGTACTATGGCCTTTATTCATTTTATTTGCTCATTATATTCACAAACGCTGAATTGTTTCCTGACCTAAGATTTGATTTACCTGAGAACCTCAAAGTTTTATATTGACCCCGTTATATAAAAGCTAAAAGAAATCACATATAAATTTATATCAGCAGTTGTAAATAGGAAGCTGCATTGAAAGAAGTAAAAGTTTAAAGATAAATTATAACAGTCAACCCTTAAGAGAAGATGAAATGCTTGCACAATAGTTTAATGTTTCTGATGATAAATTGCATAAAAAACTCTAAACATATTCAAAGACTTAATTTCATTGCTAGGGATCAAACTGAGCCATTTCAAATGTCCTAGTATGTCAGAAAATTCAGACGTCCTAGTGTTCAAACGCAGTTTATTCCCACTTTATTGCCATGAAACATTTTAGATATTCACTGCTATTGGTTCGAATTTTTCAATAGCTCAAAATGCAGTTAACGTAATACGCATATTTTATTTGCCGATTCAATTAAAACTTATTTCTTAATATATAAGTGATAAACTTATATTGAAAATATATGATCCAGAATTGTTCTAAAATGAATGAACTGGCCATTCGTTAGACGAATCTCATAAATCAGCATATAAAAGTGTAAAATGTAACTCTTTCCTTCAATAACAATATCTTACTGCAGTTTACACTGTCAACCTTTTATGCTATTAATTTTATTTGATCGCAATAAGAGTAAGCTTTGAAGCGAATTTAAATAAAAATAAGTGCAAAGGATAATTTCTTAACTGGGTAGGATGATTCAGGGAGTAGCTCGGTGGTCTGTATTCAAAGCGACCTGGATTTGATTCCAGGGACCCATAGGTTTTTCGGAGTTTCCTCGGATCGGTAGGCGAATTATCAGAAGGATGGTTATGTCCCCCAAATTTCCTGTCCGTCCATTCCACCTCACTTCTGTTTATTTTCACCTTCCGTTCTGGTTGACTATTACAAGTTTCTAATGAATTTACTGTCTGTAAGTCCTCGTTCTCCGGATCGGGGAAAGTCTATGGGTTACGGCCCCACCGGGGGATGTGCAAGAAAGGGGTCCGGTTGTAGGAACTGCCACCGGAGTGTTTCAGCCTCTAACTGTTGAGGGCCCTGCCCTCTGCTCTCGCCTGTCCACAGATCTGACCACCCTTAGTATCCTCTCATCTCATCATCGTTCCTGGATTGGATAGGCACAACATTTCTATAGCTCGAGTTGCTAAGTCCTCCCTTCGAACCGAGTCATCGAGTCATAATTTCTTAACGATTGGCGAAACTTACAGTATTTGTTTTTCAAACAAATGCCCAGCAAATAAAACGTTATTTATGGTATCAACAGGTACATTTTACTGTTGGATATATAAAACAACTTTTTGTGGACTACTCTAAGCTAACAAAATATTTCCTTCAAAAAGCAATCTATCTCTCATTACCCAAAAATGTTACTTCGTGAATAAAAATAATTTGCCTATATTCTCACTGGTTTGTAAAAACTAAATCCTGTGGCTTTTCCTATAGGACAACGCTTTATTACACTTCCTAGATTATAATGTAACTATTAATAATAATAAAAACATTCAAAGTCTTACATTCACGTGCCTTTCTCCTGCCTCGTGCTTTATTTTAGTGAAACTTGTACAAAATTATGTTACGAAAGCTTCTGTTTCTGTCTCATTATAATCGAGTTAAGCCTCTGCAGGGATGGCTTTATTACACATTTCCTTGAATTAATATAAGGGGAATGGAGAAAACCGAATCGATAGCTTAGAAATGCCACGCTTCTTCCAGGAATTCTCGAGAAATAGATGGATAGTTTAGCACTAAAATAATTTCAAACGTTAAGAAATGAAAACCAGTAACAACGGGTATCTCGGAAATGGTTGATGTTACAAATCAATCAGTTTAAATAAATACGGAATCTGTAATTTATTTGTAATATTTTTACTACCTTTTATACCTAGCTGTTACATACAATTCTTTCCAAAAGGAGAATAATCACAGGAAATTCAAGATTATTGTTTATTTATTATAAAAATTTGACATATGTATCATTTGAATAAAAATAGTTAAACAAACTTTTCGAGAAAGTTAGAATTTATAAAATTCTTAAGTTTATTTAGTTTAAGCAGGGTGATTTTTTAAAAAATATTTGTGTCACTTATTTGGAACGTAGATACCAAGATGGGTGTTTGTCGCGCTTTAAAACCGACATTGAATTTCTGGGTTTATTACAGCACTCAGTGTAAAAAGAATGTGTACAGTTAAAACCCTGAAGTGTCTTTATATATAATGCCTTTCGTCAAATTTAAGTATATGTATGTACCATTGTATGGAAATATGTTCAAAACTGTTACTGAGAGATGTTTCTCTATACATTTCCAGCTTTACAAAAGAGATCTGTATCATTTTTATTCTAAATTTAGCAATAAGTGATTGTCAATCACATCAGCAACAGCTCTCTAGAATCTACCGAGGCGTATAAGAAATCGCGTGTCTGCTGTTCGTTTCTCTTTTATTTCAGGCGGAAGTAACTCACTAGAATATTCCAAGAAAGGAGTTGTTCGATCAAGGAAGTCTTTCTTTTTGCAAAACTTTGCAGCAACATTTACTAAATCGCTTTAATGAACCAAGCTTTTGTGCAGATATATTTTATAATAATTTCTTAGAAAACAATAACATATTAATACTTTTACTTAGAGATAGTTTTAAATTTAAGTTTTTCTTTCAGAATAGTGAAGCGGTATTGGAATCAAAGGAACAACGTAATCTGATCCGTCAGGAGCAGTGAAGAATATCAGTGTTATTTATTATATATTTTAATTTAGATATTATAACATTACGAAACTGTAGTTACCTTATAATATTAGTAAGAGGATGTACTTTGTTTAAATTAGATGTGCCAGAAATTGATTTCAATGAAAATAAAGCTTTTTTCTAAATTTTTCTGAAAACATTTTTCTTCCAATAATTTTTTGACTTCATATGTGTTGTTGTAATTTACGTCCTCCAACGTTAAGTCATATCGGACGATGAGACGGCATATATTATTTATGTAGTCATAAATAGTTACGACAATTCAAATTTAACGTCCGTATAAATTTATTGCCATGCAGGACAAAGGCAAACTTTCACTGCGTATGTTCTAACGCCATAAACGTTATCAATTTTATTGTAACTGTAGGTTAGATCAAATAACACTTGTGATGCAATCGCTATACTCCTGCTATCCATTATTGAACAAACCATGTTACAAAAGCTTATTCTTTATCATGTTAAGAAACTGTAGAAATTGTTGTATTACATATTCCGTGTAGGTTCAATGAGAATAGTGAATTACAATAGCCTTAAACTGTGGTAAAATGTTTAAGAGCTAGTTACTATGTGTGGGCTTTGAAATTCCGTTTTCTTTGTACGGCAATGCTGGGGAATATCAATAACGACGTTCCATTTGAGAAAATTTAACTATTACAAAATTCAAACCAATAATAAAGAATAGCTAGGAAACGGTTAGCATTACAAAAAAGGTATTTGTTACAAATTATGTGCTTTAAGGGGTTAACATTTTTGTGAAATAAAAAAAGGTCTGAGAGAATGAAGAGGACTTCAGAAGCTCATCTCAGAAAGTTATTTATATATATGTAGTATTTTATTCGAAGAAAGACAACATTTTCGAAATATATTCCATGTAAAGAGCAGTTTGAGATGAGGGATTAAGTTGAAAATATTCGTGTAACATTTTTGGAATCTGCTGAGTTTAAAAGTCGCGTTTGATGTTTAACTAAAGCCCTTTCTTTTGAGCGATACTGTTTACGGACACATGGACCATTTCCTATAACGGCATTTTTTGCTGTTGTAATTTACGTCCTCCAACGTTAAGTCATATCGGGCGATAAGTGAAATGGATGAAGTGATATCCCAGGGTTCATGGAACTTAGAGTTATCCGACATTCATCTATCAGGATAAGGGAAACCCCCGGAAAAAGCCCTATCCAGGTAGCTCACCCTAACCGAGATTCGAACTCGGGACCTCTTGAACGTGTGGGAGACACGCTACCATCTACGCTACCGAGGCGAGCGATATTTTCTTGTTTAGTGCTTTAAAAGTGCATTTTTACTGAAATTACGATAGCAAACTTTTTGTGAAATATAATACGTTATCTACTTACTCTGTATGGAGTAAAGAGTGCAAAATAATCACATTCTGTTTAGTTGAAGAAATTGTGTTATCTAGCGGCCTTTTGGTAGCTACTCCATTTATAACTCACCTTCAACATCTCAGGTCATATCGGAGCTTTTTATATTGCGAACAATTACTCATCGGCAATTATGTTAAATTGCTTTGCAGTGGTTTTAACCTTTAACCTTTGGCTAGGGTTAACTTTTGGGCTATTACATTAGAATCGCACTCAGACATTCATACTCCCATTCCACTTCCAGAATCTAGAGAGGATGTGGAGTAATCCTGCTAAAGTAATATTCCCACCTACCAGCAGGAAATCAAAGTTTGGACTCCTGGATTTGGAGTTCAGCATGCCAGCCACGAGACTACGAAATATGTCATTTTCTGTTTTTATTTGCATCTCTTCATCGCTGGGATGGCCATTCACTAACTTTGCGTTTTGAAACTACAACAACATCTTGGCAATATATGTTTTAACCGTACCTGTAGTAATAATGGTTTTTAATATACACAGAGTGAATTAATAAAACCGAATTAAAAATTCGGCAAAACTTTATGAGATTCACAGCAATAATAGCTCTCTCTCTGGGCAACGTAGGAAAAGTGTATCAGTTGTTGAAAATTATGTCCAGTAAAAGAGAATTTGCCAGCCTACAATTTAAATCACTTAACTTCTGCAATAACTTAACTAAAATAGTATTAATTTTTTGTGTATTTTATCTCTAAGGACTGCAAGGAGAACCATGGTTAATTATCCACACAGTTAATTATCCAAAGCTTGTCCACTTTTACTGTTGCCTTGAAGACGCCATGCTGAGAGTATAATAAAGCGCACTAACAAAGACCAAAATGCGTTTGATCTCCGTCACTGCAAGGACAACCTATTAAACTACATGAAAACACGTGTTAATAATGTTAAACTTGGAAACATCGCACCGCCAATATTAGAGCAACGTTAAAATGTCTATCAAAGACGGTAAAACATAGAAATATCATGGACAAAAACCATGAACAAAATTTCATAAAGTGTAGAAGATTAAACGCTGTAAAATTTCGGGAAACTATTTAAAAATTGTGACAGTTCTTTAAGAAATATTAAGAAAGAATTAATTATACACAGTTTTCCTAAAACCTCATGCCCTATTATAAATTGAGGTGAAAATATTCGAATTTATAGGTACTATATAGCCCATTGCTGAGCCCAGGAGAAATAAGAATTCCAAAGTTAAACCTTTTGCGCATGGCCAAGGACGAAAATTATGGTAAAAAATATAATAGAAACTTATCAAACCTTATGCGAGAGTGAAAATGATAAACACTGCTAATCTATTGTTAAATAAAACAGCATGAAGAAATTGCTTGAAAAAATTAATTTGAAACCTCGGCCTAAAAGTCAACAAATTCCACGCAAGTGGAATTCATAAAAAAAAAAACTGCAAATAAAATTGAAACATTTCAATTCGTATATTCTCATCATTTAATGAACGTGAAGGATTTGTAGCAATTGTAGCAACAAAAACAGTAACAACAACAAACTTACTTGGAATTGTATCTCATATAAACTGTTTTGTTCCATTCCGCTTCCTCCTTGTGTTTTATTGTGATTGTGATTGCGTCAGTTTAGAACAGCGTTACCCGTTCAAACACAAACAAATATGTAATTATATGTATATTGAGAGAATGTTACACTGAAAATATGATTTAAAAAGTTTTCAGTCAATTTACCTGAAAATTTGTTTCCTCTTCTGTGTTATATAAACATACAAGGTTTAAAATTGCAGTGCTCTTTATAGTTTCTGAATTATTATATTTAAAAGCTGCATTTATGAAACCTTACCAAAGGTTACCAGGGATAAAGTTTATAAAACAAAATAACTTTTTTTCTTAATTCTGGGTCATTTATTTGATTGTAAGAGTTACTTAAAAAGAAAATAATTTTTAAGTTTTGTCGTTTGAAATTTCTAATTCTTTTAAGCTTTAAATAGCTTTAAAAATTAGTAACTAAAAATCGTTCAGGATAAAAGACAATTTGACAGATTGAGGCATAAAGATCACACATTTAAAAAAGAACTGGACAAAAACTGCATCGCCTGGAACATTTTTAAAATGTAATGTCAGGAAAGTTCAAATTTGAAAGTGAAAAATAATTTTTTTCTGAATCATATTATGTAAATATAGGTCAAATTTGTTTTTAATTTACAGCCCCTAAGTATGTTTAAAATTATGGAATACAAACTTCAATTTTTGAGAGTTTTATACTAAAATTAAGTTTGCAATGTGACCAATTGTGACTATTTATTTTCCGGTCTATTGTAATGGATTGATTTCCAAAATAAAGCCATATGCAACAGCAATATATTAGGCTGGCCCCGTAACTCAGTCGATGGAGCACCTGCCTGCCACCTGCTAGGGGTCCCGGGTTCGATTCACGACCGGGGGTGGGGATTTTTTCCCAACCAAGACGATTCCCCATCTTCCCCAGAGTCTGGGAGTATGAATGAGAGTGTGAATGTGTGAGTGATCTAATGATAAAACCCAACGATTACGAGTTAACACCATCGATATGTTCCAAAGGAGAACGGCCACCGATATGACCACTGGAGTTAAAGGCGGTATAAATGAAAGAAAAAAAAACATACTAAAATTAAGTATAGCACTTCGTTTAAATAAAGCAGAATAAAACTATAATTTTGTTTGTTTTGGGTTGTACTTATCCTCCAGCTGGCATTCCATGTAAAACTTTGAATCACGGTACGAAGAGAGAAAATATTTTTAAATGTGTGCAAAACAACTGATTCATCTCTGTTGCAAATAGTTTGAAGCACTATTTCGGATATAAAGTCAAAGATTTTATACACTTATTAATTTGTTATACGCTATAAAAGGCCAAACCCGTACCTTATGATGGTCCTAGCTAGATTCTTATTATGCGTATATTGTGGTACTGGTAGGCTTTGTAATTTGAGGGGCTTGAAACTCTAAAATTTTATGACATCTCTAGAGGCAAAACATGGAAATTTGAGTAAGAAAAGCCAGCTCGCAGTTCATCATCAAGACCAACAGAAGGACTGCTATTGTGTGATTAGAATAGCTGTGGTGAAGTCTGCACCGCTCCACATGAGTTTGCTTTCTTGTTTACATTCCGTAACAGCGTGGGGACCAAGTCATTAAGCACATACCGTATATTGCTCCTGTTTGTACAAGGCCATCTGGTAGATAGCGAGGCTGCTTTGTTTGGTGAGAACGCGCACCAGAAAGAAGTTTAGTAAGTTTGCGGGACTCGAAGCTATGCACACATGAAATATTACGACATTGCGTTTGTCTGCTCCACATCAGATTTGCTACAGAGTGGGTGAGCAGCAACATAAATGGGATTTGTCATAATATTACACTGAAACCTAAAGTCATTAGCCAGATTTGTCATGTTACTTTACTGCTTCGGCTATGAGTACAGGGTAAGCAATCACATACAGCAGAAGCCCGCCTCGGTAGCGTAGATGGTAGCATGTCTGCCTCACATACAAGAGGTCCCGAGTTCGAATCTCGGTCAGGGTGACTTACCTGGATAAGGTTTTCCGGGGTTTTCCTTTATCCTTAAAGACGAATGTCAGGTAGCTCTAAGCTCCAAGATCCCTGGACTTATTTGTGCATCATTTTACCAATTTCATTCATCGTCCGATATGACTTAACGTTGGAGGACGTAAATTACAGAAAAAACATACAGTAGAAGCCCGACATAACGCGGTTGTTGGGAGACATCCTTTACACCCGCGGTATATAGGGATAGTAACACTATAAGGGACAAAAAATCAATCCCGCGCAGTTGGAGGAGGGAAAAATGCATGTCATAATAAACTACAGTAGAGTATTAAACTCTCGTATATAAGGTAAATATTTTACCTTAGTTTTAAAATTACCCCCCACCCCCAGTTATACTGGGAGATATATTCCAGCTCGTAACCGATTTTAATTTATATTCTGCTATACATAATTTACACAAATCTAATTTTTACTTGTTTTAAAAAACAGTAAGTTTTACTTGACGCAGGGATGTGCTACGTTTTTTTTTTTCTCTCCACGTATTGTTTGATTTCGACAAGATGGAGGAAGTCAATGCTGACTGATTCATTTTGCC
Source organism: Mantis religiosa (assembly GCA_030765055.1). NCBI lineage: Eukaryota > Metazoa > Arthropoda > Insecta > Mantodea > Mantidae > Mantis > Mantis religiosa. The sequence continues at coordinate 380,332 of JAUKNK010000123.1, forward strand.
TGGCAATCACATAATCACATTGTTTAAATTAGTTATAACTTCATTAACATTCAAAATGGTTTCTTCCGCCTCCATGTCATTTTCACCACTATCAGCATCACCGCCATCTTGTTTTTATTACCAATTCTTGTTATGGACAGCTTTAAGCGAATTGTTGCGTCAGCTTCATATGCTACTCAGATAACGCACTAATTAGTAAAGCAGTCAAGACCTTACAGGAAAATATCCACACAATTTACCTGCTGAATTATTTGTGCAAATCTGCTCGTATTAATGTGAGCATAATTGCAGATATTGTAAATACATTTATTTAAGTTGATCAATACCATTTAGACTGTCTTCACCGGGGACGTTTAGAACGAATGTCATGTTTTTCTATAAGCATTTTCCATTTTCTGTTCTGTTTAAGGATGACTATAGTTTCTCTCAAAATAATAAGTAATTTATCTATTGTTGGAGTACCTTTTTCCTGAACATACAAATTTTGAGTCCTCCTAACGATACATTTGCCGTAGTCATCTTTATGTTACTCGTTTCGGAACGTTGTGCTTTTTACCTGGAGTTCCAAAGATGTACTCTAATTTACATTTTGTTTGCGTTCTTTAACAATTCTTTCCACTGTTTCTTTCTTCTGATACTCCCGTGTAGTCTGATATGCACTTTAGCTTTTCGAAACATTTTGAAAAAAAAAATCTTTTAATGTTTTAGCTTGTTTCTTCGTGTATGGTCATTCATTTGGAACAATTTCTGGATTCTGACGGTGTAATGTCTTGGATCCTAATTTACAAAGTACGCTGATGATATAATTAATTTATGCAATGATCAATGAGGGAAAAAGGAGTAGTGAATTTGCAAGGACTGTGCCTCAGTTGCAGATGACATCACTACCTTCCCCATTCCCTCCCCAATAGCAGGGCATTACTTCATTCAGCAGTATTATACATATCGTTACTTCCCTGGAATGCAGCGCTAAGTGTCAACGAACATGAGTGGTTGAACCTGTGTTTGTGGAATAATTTTATCACAACTTTTCAAATAAAAAATTAGAATATTTAGCTACAATAATTTTTAACGGGACACAATTTTAACCGCCCTAAATCAAAATCCGCGGTAATTCTGTTGTGTCTCTGTTACATAGTAGGTAGAAAAGGTATTGCATTCGTACCAAAAATTCGATATCAAGATTTCATTGGAAACACGCGTTTGAGACTTCTTGAATAAAAAAAAAAATAAATAGAAAACATGGTGCGTTATATTGACGTAATTTTCTCCACCTTTGTACCCAGCATCCTTAAAAACGCCTATTCTACTATCTACTTCCTGTTAACCAAGATACATATTTGCAGAAATGTTTAATTTTCTTGCAAGTGGAAGGGGGATGTGGAACTACAATAGGCTTTAAGCAATAATCAAATCTTTTAAGAGCTGTTCTGTTTGAATGACCAAGATATAAAACAAAGAATAACGTATTTCTAATTAAAAAACATGGAAGTATTGAAACATTTACAACAAATAATAAGGAATACCAACGAAGAGCTCAGTCAAAAATTCATTTGACATAAATTGTGAATTCTCATTCTTCTTTTTTACCCTATCCCTAGTAGTACCACTTACAGTGGTGTTAGGGGATTCTTGTTCCTCTATCCCTTAAGGTTGGGTCTGAGGAACCGAAGGCTTGGATCTGATACAGAACCAGCATGGATGATCAGCCCAATGCCTGGTGTGAGGGTGAAGAAAGTGAATGATTATATGAGAGCGAGATGAATGCCAGGAAAGGTGATGATGAAGTAACTGGTTAAATATTGACGGGGGAAATCGGAGGTCCCGGAAGAAACCCGCCCCAGCGGCGTGTGGTCCACCACAAATCTCACTTTGCGGTCGCCTGGGATCGAACCCGAGCCACCTTGTTAAGAGCCACTCAGTCTAACCACTCAGCCATGGCGCGGTCAAATTGTGAATACAGTGAGATTTATTTATTTATTTTGCATATTAAGATATTGCCTATCTCTTACAGTTTACCAATTATGCAAAATGACGCGGAGTGAAGAGAGTTCCGAAAACATTTCCAAAAAATTCAAAATACAAATGTCACTTGCCATAAAAGTGTCTTTATCATACGGTATTTTGATTAAATCGTTAAAATCATTTAAGGCTATATCGTACTTGTCTAAAAATATTCCATATAAAGCATAGTCTGCGCTGCAGTATGTATTAAATCAGCATCCTTGGAAGATGCTGAAATTGAATTCAAAGTTAGATAGTTAACGCAGATTTGGTTTCTGAATTGTAGACTGCACGCATATTTTTGTAAAAATGCGTTTTTGAACTCATAGACGTAATTTCTGTGAAATTTTGATATCGAATTTTTAAGCGGAATATCTTCAGACATGTATAAGAGTACAGAAACTAAAAATTGACCGCGTAATGCGATAAAAAGGAACTCGAGATGTAATATGCAAAAGTAATGTCATTGGAATGGATTTGATTACGGTACGGAGGTGATTCGGCACTGCGACCAGTCTTGATCTACTGTACCTATGCCCCCTAAGTGAGGTATCCCCGGGAGGAAGGATGAGGTGAGATAGGGTAACCGTTTCAAGGAGTCATGACAGTGCAGAGGGCAGGTTTCCTGCGCTGTACTAGTTGGACATTCCCCGGCAGGCCAGAACAACTGTAAGCTCATCTGACTACTACCACAAACGGTCGCACCAGACCGGGCTCAGAGACCGCAGTAGGAAGTTTTACTATCATCTTGCCATGCACCGCCGAGACACCCTGAAAGAGACCACCAGAGGAGAGATGATGTGAAATGATAATGGAGATGAAATGGTGGGAGAGGAAATTCGGGAGATATAATTAACCTACCCAGCATTCACCTGGTGACCCGGGAGACCTCCCGAAAAACCCATGGGCCACGGGAATCGAACCCGGACCTACCAAATGCTGGCCACAGACCAAAGTGCCCCGAGCCATCCCTCTCGTTAATAGGACTATCATGCCATTGCTGTTCTGCGCAGATATTCGATGGCATATTTATATTTCATTTATACCTGTTATTTGGAATCTATATTATTTTCGAACTGAAACAGTCTAAAAATCTTTTAAAAACAGTAGAATGTTATCGCATATATTGGAGACTTTACATCTTTAGGGGAAAGAAAGAAAAGGAGGGCTGAAAGAAATTAACAAATATTTCATAGTTTATAAACTGCCTGTAGTGACAGGGTAAATAGCTGTTTTATTAATGAAACACCGTAACATCAATGGATTTTACGCCTTTTAGCTAAAGAACATCATGAAGTAATATAGAAATTGAAAGAGGTAACTGTAAGGGAAAACCATTATTGACGTGCACCGTCAGATCATTAGATGTATTGGGAGTAACTTTCCACATGAGAGAGCCAGCTGTGAATAAACCAGAAGGCGATTTTGCTCGCTTAGAGATTTTCAAATCATTGCTTTAGTGGGACAGATTCACTGATGCTCTGGGAAACAGAGTGAACGAACAGAACCAGCTATCTATAGCAACTCTTTCATCTCTTGTGTCGCACGTCTTACAAATAAAATACGGATCCTTCCGACCGATAACCTTTCGTGGAATAAATATGTACACATAGGGTCACAGGTAGTCTTAACAGCAATGGTGCAGACTACAATAAAGAAAACGTAATAATATAACACACACAGATGAATTTTAATACATACTAAAAATTATTTTTTTACTCTCTGAACTACGTACTAGCTGTACCTGTAAATAGATGTCCAGATTTAGAAAGAAATGCAAGTTTCAAAGCTTCCTGAAGCCCAAAAACGTTGTTAGAAATTGGTCCGTGTGTACTACTGTTTTCTGTGAGACTGTAAATAATAAAAATAAAGGTGATGAAACACAAAATTTCATATTTTAGTTCAGAGGCCTCCAAGAATGGTGCATGAAGGTGAACAACAAAATTCCCCAGTAAAAGCTGCCCTTAACATCAAAAACTTCCATTTCTGTTTTTTTTTCCTCACGAAAATGGCTTTAACCCTTAAATTTGACTACCATATGTTTAAAATACATATTTTAGTGGCAAATAAAGTGAATATCTTGAATTTTCTGGCAATAACCTCTGATATCTTCTTTTTTCTGAAGCGCTCTGTATAACTGGCAAAGCATAAGAATTAGACAAAATCTTAATACACAAGAAATTTTGATTTCGTCAAAGCATTCAGTTTATTTCCAATACAATTTGCTGAGTCATTAACCATTTCCGAGGTATTCTTTGTCATTATCTGAATTTTAAGATATTTCATATTTTTTCAACTGCAAATCGTTATTCATGTTTACCCCATCTTTTCTGTTGCAAATAGAACGGAATTTCAAAACCAATCACACAGCTTTGTGAAAGTTTCGCTCACTTTAGCTGTCTTCTTCTTATGCCTGCATCGAAATGAGTAGGTGAATAGTAAAAGTTTATCTATATTAAGAAAACTTATATATATTATTTGAAGGAATAGGTTGTAGAAGAGTAATAAGGTAAAATGATGCAGTACAATATCAGATATTCTTGTTTCCTGCAAAGGCCTAGATGATGAGAATGTAATATAGGGTACAGTTATACGCAATTTATTTATTTTTTTATATTGAGAAAAAAAGGTTCAACGTCGACAAACATATTCCTCTAAATATTACAATACCCTCAAATTGTTTCAAGTTTCAGGTTACAGAGGCTTCTGTTATTTTGTCTTTAATTTTTTTAAGAAAGTAAGAAGATAAACGAAAAAATAATTTATAAGCCTATTCAATCCATTAAGTTTTTCCCGTCATTAATGTGACACAACTAGGTACAAGAGTACGCGTCACTCACTCAGGCCCGCCTCGGTAGCGTGGTGGTAGCATGTCTGCCTCTTTTCAAGAGGTCCCTAGTTCGAGTCTCGGTCAGGGTGAGTTACCTGGATAATGATTTTTTCCGAGGTTTTCCCTTATCCTCAAAGGTGAATGTCGGGTAGCTCTAAGCTCTATGGACCCTGGGCTCATTTGAGCATCATTTCACCCATTCCATTCATCGTCCGATATGACTTAACGTTGGAGGACGTAAATTTAAAAAAAAAAAAAAACGCGTCATTCTTCAGCCGAGATCTTGGGTGAGAGAAATCCGGTAGGGAGCGGAGAAGCAGAGGCATTCTAAATGCAGTAATTTCCCGAGCAGTCTACTCTTAAATGTTCATCAGTCTATGATATATACATTATCATTTTAATTCACTGATATTTTACAGAAGTTGCTCAAAGCGACGTCCATCAGCATTCAAATATTCCCGACATTTATATTCATACGCAGAAGTTCCCTCTTCTTTAACCAACTTAATTCTCTTCCTATATTGTTTTTCAGTCCAACTACACTGTGTGAACCTTATATATTAGAGTTCCCCGCAGTAAAAGCTCTGGGAAACATGCGGGCCACAACACATTAGAAATAATTCCGCCTTCAAAATTACTTATCCTTCACAGTCTCCAAAGAAAGACGGGTAGGTGAGCTGTGATGGAATCTTATTGCAAATATTCATACCTTTTGTGATCAGTTGGCTGTTAATAAAGCGGGTATAATTTTGAATTTATAGTAACTTCAATATATGTAGTATGTATAGTAATGTTACACCTTTTCCACCGCGGAAAGGTCCACACGTGAGGCCTGAAAACTATCCTCTGAGACAGAAATTTTACTAGTGGTATCCGGACAAAATTGAAACCGGCGTATTGTTGGCATCCCATGTCATGTTCACAGATGAAGCAATTTTCTCACTTGAGCAGTTATGTAACTGTCGGAATTCACTTGCTTAGGTTGTAAAGACTGTAGTGCATAAAACCCCTGTTGAATCTGAAGAGGACCTTGTAGCACGAATAACCTGCACAACTGACAAAGCCAAAGGAATGACTGGTGTATTTGCGAGACTTAGGCAGAGTAGGGCACACCGATGCACTCTTTCTGTTAATCGCAATGAGCGTGCGTTCCGACATTTTGCTTTGACATTAACTCGTCTAGTGCGTAAACGAAGCACCGCAGCAAAAAAAATTAATAAAATAGTCTTATCTATCAGCTCCCAAAGTTTTTCGGTCTAGTTTTGGGACATTCTGTATATTATGCAACATATATACATTCTGTCACTCGATGTGCTGTTAGAGCACACCAATAAAAGTACTTTTTTCCTCCCTTACATCACTGATACCGGTGTTAGGGGACACGGATTCCACTAGCCGGGAAAGTCGGCGCGAGGGAAGCGGAAGCAGAGGAACCAGGGTTGAGGGGCAGTTCAACGCCTGAAATGAGAGCCGGAAAGTGGATTTAGTATGAGGGTGAAATGAATGATAGGAAAGATGGATGATGGAGCAATTGGTGGAATGATGGCGTGGAAACAGGAGGACCTGGAGAAAACACGCCCCAGCGCCGGATCGTTCACCACAAATTTCACAAACTTCTCAGTCATTACGTATGCATCATTAACTTAGCAGTTTTGCTAGTATTTTCCAGGATGAATACGGGAAGTTAATTATCCACGTAATTCCCTTACCCACTGATTTTCGTTTTTGGATAAACAGATCTTATTCACTTACCTTTCCTCAACCAGTTCATATAATAGTTCGTTTTCTTAATCAATTCCTTACCAGTTTACATTATTATGTTATTACCATTTACTTGTTTCCTATTAGGTTATGCTTTACTGAAGTCACCCATAATTTCGGTATCAACTGTGATGGAATAGTGAAAGAAAACGTGCCGTTGCGCAGTTGAATAGAGCACGATAGCTTTGGTTACGGGTCACGGAGTATTCCCGGGTTCGATTCCACTAATGCACATGAAAGCTTTTAAGACCAGGTTTTCTTCCTATATTCAATTCATTGGACTTCTAGCAGAGATAGCGGCATTAATTATGTTTTTAAGTCAAGGTGCGAAGTTCGTTGAGCACTCTCCAACCATCACATACACTATTAGTGAAAGAAAAGGTAAAACTTATTTTTCTGCTGAAACCGACAGACTTTTTGTGATGCTATGTATCGAAGTAAAACCCAGTCCACTCTTATATAACACGGGGAATCCATTTTCAGGAGAACTGAGCTAGTCGATAATGCAACCCAATGTCATTCATGAGACATCTCTTTTGGTGTGTGATGTACCAACAGTGGCGAGAGAGTAATTACTTCTTGTGTTTTGTTTTTAGTTAGGACGCAATAATTATTCCACGCCTGTGTGTGACAATGATTTGCCAACCCTTTATTGCGGGACCAACGGTTCGTGGCATACAATTTTCTCTTTTTTTCACAGGACTTTGTTTTACTAAAGCAATTCATGAAGTGATCCAGGAAACTTCCGTGCGGTTCCCTAATTAAACAATAAACACATACGTCATAACAGAAGAAAAGAAAAACAGTTCCGAACTACATGCACATAGATTTCTCTAAGCACTATTTCAAAAGAAATTGCTACAAGAACTTGTTTTTCTACCCCTTCAAGTTATTCAAGATAAACATTTACATAAATGTTTTTCCCATATACTCGCTGGCTTATACGATTTGCTCGAACTCGAACTACAGTGACAAAGTAATTATTTTCATACACCTGCCATGATATTTAAGAAACTATAATATAATAATTTAGAGGACTTTTAAAGTGAAACCTCCCTTTTATCCCTTATGATTGCAATTCCATACAGTCCCAACTATTCCAAATAACGCATATCCATAAAAATAAATAAGCAAATAAATAATATATAAATAAAAGATGTGAAACATGTACTGAACATCCATGATCTGAAAATGCTACACAGTCTATGAGTACCCTTTGTCGGTGGAAGAATCTTTGATAGAAATGGTCGAATAATTTTTAGATCATTATAGCAGGCTACATTATTAAATTTTATTCTTTTTGGCCATATAGTTATGTAATAATTTAAAATTGTATAATTTTCAAGTACTACAAAAATCCTTAGCATATACAACAAAATAATATCTGTACTCTTAAACTACCAATTTAATTTCTTTGGAAAACAAGCATTCTGTGAGCATCTCTGAAGGTGGTCTAAGTATTGGCGCACTTATTTTCTAATGCTAGTAATTTTGAATCTTCATATAATTATTTAGAAAACCCTCCAACTCTATCTTGAGTACAACACCAATACAAAGGAAATAAGGCAAAATTGTCTTACATGAGAAGATTCGACATTCACAAAATTTAGTGCATGCATCTGTAGAATTAAAATAAAATTTATTCAAAGGTTTGGATACTGTTTGATGAAATATAAACCTGCAGTATTTTGTAAACAGAATTAAAATAAAACACATGAATAACTGTCGCATTCTAAACTGTGCAATTACTTAGCGTAAAGTGTTGCATCTTGATCGTATTATGAATTTGACATGCAATAAATTTATTTTTATTATCTGAGGAGAACAGAAACTGTTTCTATTCTTTACTCTAAGGCCTACTTCACAAGCATGATCTTTTATAAGAGCTTTGTAAAAGAGCTTTGTAAATAACTTTGTAATGCTTTACTAATTTATGAAACAAAATTCGAACTATTTTATAGCCCTATGTCCGTCAGAACAAATTGGAATTTTCTTTACTGAAAGAATTATGAAGGTCTGTTGAATAGTCTTTTTTTAGATTACCTAAATAAGAAAACAAATTTTCTCTCTTTATAATATTATTATATATTACTTTGTAGCCGTGGACAAATGCCACGGGTGCTTGCGCATTGTAAGTACTCTTCCCGGCGTTGTGTGGTCACATTTCTTATATGGAGGATGATGCTTGTTCATCACCCGATCCGACAGTTTGGTGACTACGCAGCAGGTTGTGGCACCAAATTAAACTCTCAGCACTTTTAGGACTTCCGCGCGTCTCGGTGCCCTGTCTGCCTATGACGCTGTGGCTTCATGCGGTTCCTTCACTTCATACTTTTCTCTTGAGTGTGTTAACGACGTTAAATTTGTCTGGAGGTCGGAGGTTCTACCTTCTATATACCTTTACAGTTTTATCCTTACACCTTGTGGACGCAAGCATTAGGGAAACACAGTTTAAATGATAGGCAATAATTCTGCTTTATTTGCATGACCAGAAAGAAATTCTTGTTTCACATTTGTGATGAGTGTTTTTGAAAATCAGACCAAAATTAAGGAATATCTCCAAAATAATTAACGCCATAAAATAGCATTATGTTAATATACTGTGAAGGTTTTTTCTGTTATACTTTCTTGTACAAATTGAGCTTTGTAAAACGAACTGAAAATAATTAGGTAGTACTTAATTATACTTCTGAAATGTCTTCAATTAAATGACATTTTATTAGGCCAAAAAGTAAGGACCTGTTAAGTCTCTCCAACTGCTCGGACCATTGTACAGAATTTCTGTCGATCACACAATCTGCCGCTTCCATGTCACTGGTATACGGAACTGTTGTTGGTGCAGGAGCAGCAGAACAGACCATACATTCTTCCTTTTCCACATAATGCTAACAACGTGAAATAATATGAATGTATTGCGTTTAGTTTTCGTTATAAAACGTTTTCAGAATTATGCCCTCTGCGTCCATATTGTCCTGATAAGTGCTGAATATTTTAGTGAACACCTGACGAATTTCTGCACATGAAATATTTGTAAGCGTGTGCCGGACATTGTTTTCTAATCCGTTGGACATGAGAATTTGTTGCATATACTTCATCTTTAAGCATTCCTCACAAGTAATAATCACAATGAATTAGATTTGCATAGAGAGCATTAGATTTTCTTGGACTTCATTTCACGGCACAACTATCTCATCTAGTTTTGCCTGGGTTACAGTTTTTGACTATGATTCTTTTTATTTAACAAGTACCCAGTTTGTTTCAATTTTTTTCTAATAATCTTTTATCTGTGGGTTTATTAGAAGCAGCAACGCCAACCTACGAGGGCTGTTTAATAAAGAATGATCACAACTTTTTTTGACAACGTACCTTTACTCATTCTTATAATTTTGATTGTCCTTCTCAAAATAGTCTCACGTGAATGCGATGCACTTGTCCCAGCGTTTCTGCCAGTCTTCAAAGACATGCTGGAAACCATTTTTAAGGGAACCTTCAAAATCGCTTCCGCAGCCTTCACCACTGCTTCTGATGATGGACAATGCCCCCCACGAAGGCGTTTCTTCAAGTTAGGGAATATAGAAAAGTCACTTGGGGCTAAATCCGCACTATAGGGAGGGTGAGCGATGCAATTCACGTTGATTTTTGCAAGATATTCAGCAACAACATTGGCAATGTGCGGCCGCGCATCCAGCCTGCGCCTGATATGGACTTGCAATGTTTTCAGGACATCCCTGTAGTATTGTCCAGTTACTGATGTGTACAACAGGTACAACATGCTGATAAACCATTCCATTAATATCAAAGAATGAGATGGCAATAAATTTCCTGACAGAAGGCACCACTTTTGCTTTTTTGGGGGGTTGGTGATGAAGGAGATTTCCACACTGAGCTTTGCTGTTTGCTCTCAGGAGCAAAATGATGTACCAAGTTTCATCAGCAGTGATTTTTTTAAAAGCAACTCCGGATCTTCCTCTAACATCAACTTTAACTGTATGCTACCTCCATTGCAGCGCTAGGCGATACTGAACATGTCTGAACTTGCTTGGTTCTCACAGGTGGGAACCAGGAGTACCAACAATGAAACTACGACGGCGTGTTTGTTTCACATTAAGCTAACAGAATATAATAAGTCTGAATTTGAGTGCAAAAATTATGACCGTCTAAAAATTATGATCATTCTTTATTCAACAGCCCTCGTATTTGTGACTCCATTAGAGCGATGCTTATCACAATATACAGGCGTTGTTCTATGGTGTATACAATGATAAACTTGCAATCAACAGACAGCTTGGCATAACGTTATTCTCAGTGGAACCATGGCATAGGTCTTTAAAATTCGTAGGTTCTTGGGACTCCGCACAAGGTAGTCATTCAATCCGACACCTGCTACGGTAGCCAGATGGACAGGGTATCAAAGAAAAAGGGATATTTAGTTTAATTTAGCTTTTAGCACATTGGGAAGAAGAAAAACGAGTATACAGTTATTTTGAAACAAATATTATGAACATAAGGAAACAGTATGTAACAAACTAGCTGACAGCCCGACGTTCCACGGCTAGATCTTTAAACTGCAGTTACAACTTCATTTATCAACCCTCTTTCTTTATAAAGTAATTGTACAACGAGATAGCAGGGATATTTATAGAGTATCCCTCATACTACCACTCATACCTTTAATTTCGTATATTCCATATATTCCTAATAACTAATGAAAGAAGCCCTGGTATTCAAATAAAAACTTTGAGAAACATCGGCGGAACGGCTGACTTCCTAACTTCCTCCAACAGTCTTCCAAGTTCTGGAAATTTTGCATGGCCTACAATTGCCTGTGGAAAAATCTTCAAACGGAATGATCAAGTAACTTTTTAGATAATTATAGTAGATTAATTTTAAACCTCTATAACTTCCATAGTTCACTTTAATAACATCAAAACAATAATGTTCACAAGTTCAGAAACCCTTAAAATATACAGCGAAATAAGCTTTTCTTTTATCTCTTCTATCCATGCAAATCTTCAGCTTTTCAAGAAGTTCTCCAGCTTTGGAAATAAAAAAGATTCCGCAGCGGCCAGGTCTAGAGAGTACGGAGGATGAGAGAGCACAGTGATATCGTTTCTTGTGCAAGAGTCACGCACCAACAGGGACGAATGTGCGGGTGCGTTATCGTGATGCAAGAGCCATGAATTGTCTCGCCACATTTCAGGCCGTTTCCTTCTCACATTTTCTTGCAGGCGGCGCAGTACTTCCCGATAGTACCATCGATTAATAGTTTCTCCCTCTGGCACGAATTCATGACGTTCCTGACATGAGCGTCGTCGATAGACGTCGAAGGACATCCTGAACGAGGCTCATTTTTAAACCGCGTGAATCACTCGTAACACCGAGTATGGCTTAAGAACTCGTCACCATAGGCTTCCTGCATCATTTGTTGTGTCTCAGTAAAGGTTTTCTTAAATTTCGCGCAAAATTTAAAGCTCCTCTAATTCTGTCATCTCGAAATTTGCAAACTATGCAGCACAACGTTCTACTCAATACAGCACTGAACGATAACTTACAGACATACAACAATGAAACTTTTGGCAGTTATACTTCAAACACAGGGGCGTGCAGGGATGCCTAATGTATTTCGCTCCAACACTCCATTGGTGCAAAATTACAAATGTTCCGTAAATTTTTGAAAAACTTCGTAAATAGAAAAGGAGAAAACCAAAACCTTCTATTAGGGTTATTAGCAGATTTTGGCATTCAGAACCCCAGTGCATCTGCTTTCTATCTATAAAATTAGCATAAATGTAAGCTGATGCTTTGACACTGTCGTTACATACACACCCATACTATTTGATAAGTCGCAATCAGACGAATATAACACACGACCAATTATCGATTTTTAAACACTGTTTTCTGATTACTGAAGTGTTATACAGCCTGCCTGAAGAATAAATGTAGACGGTGAACACTGGAAGCTTGTCTAGAAACAGATAAAACGGTATTACGTCACCGTATCCTGTGCCGCTCGGCAATACTAAAATGCACAGCTGGGTCTCTCACATTGGGTTCGAATCAACACAAAATGCAAACACGCCTCGCGAAGTCATAGAAACAGAAAATTAATATTCAATGTGTTGCGTAAAGTTTTGTAAAGAAGAGAAACGTAAAAGTCTGACTATTCCATTAAATAATGTTATAAAAAGGAGAGAAACAGCAATGGGGAAAGGTGAAAGAACTGTGCATAACGTAGTGAAAGAGGTTCAACTTTCAACACCTGGTAAACATCGTCCACAACCAAAAAGTTTCGAACTCGATGAGTTTGAAAAATACTTTGTGCGCAGAACTTTCCTGGAGTGTTACGAACAGAGAAGAGAAATTCCTACGGTGTGTAAACTCATGAATGCCGTTAAAGAAAAGATCGTTTTTGAAGGTCGGACGACACCTTCTGGAGAATACTTAAAGGCATGGGATATTGATTTCGCAAGAAAAAAGTTTGCGTCGTGTTACGTACGCTGAGCTGATGTTTGATGGTCAGACCGTACTGCACTATATTCCCGGCTTTTCTTCTTCCCTCTAAAGCAAGCCATGCAACATCAGCGACTTTCCAAACAATTGCACTCATTCGTCATGCAGGTTTACATAACCACTTATGTTTACTTCTTACAATAAAATGTAACGAATTTCGTTTTTATACTACTACCTATTTACGTTCAGTGGAGTAACAGCTTCTTTATTTATTCCATTTCATTCTCAACTTAAAGCCAAATCCAGTGAGTTGTATAAGGGTACAATTACTTTGCAAATTCTTTTTAATCATTTAGTAATTTAAGAATTTAAAATAGAAGATGCATTATAGCCCAATGTCTGTCATAACGAATTGGTCTTATCACTGTTGGCAGAGTTATCAATATCCAAAACTGTGCGAACATTTTAGAAATTTGACAAATACATTCACCTGAATAACCAACTTCTTCTTCTTCTTCTTCTTCTTCTTCTTCTTCTTCTTCTTCTTCTTCTTCTTCTTCTTCTTCTTCTTCTTCTTCTTCTTCTTCTTCTTCTTCTTCTTCTTCTTCTTCACTCCATGGTTTGAGCATATCGCCCGTTCCGGCTTCATAGATCTCTCCAGCGGTTCCTGGGTCGTCCTCTGTCTCTTCTTCCTTTTGGATTATAGTTTGGTACTTAATTTGGATATCTTCCATCCTCCATTCTTAATATATGTCTTTGTTCTGATATTTTGTCATGGATTGGTTCGATATTTAATTCCTTTCTAATATCCTCATTTCTTATTTTGTCCAATATTGTACAACCTTTAACACTTCTTAAAAATTTCATTTCTGCAGTCTGTATTTTATTTAAATCCTTTTGTGTTGGCTCCCAGGTTTCACTTCCATATAGTAAAGTTGGAATAGCCATTACCTTATACGTTTTCATTATTGTATCCCTTCTCACTCTGTTTTTAAAAGTTCTTTGGATTGTCCCACATATTGCTCGGAATTTGTTTACTTTTTCTTCTATATCAGCATTGTTTCTAAAACTTATATTTCATCCTACATTTTTAAAACTCGATATTTTTTCTAAAATCTTATTTCCTAAAACAATTTTTGATCTTACATTATAGTTTCCTTTAAAAGCCATAATTTGTTTTTTCTTCTGATATTTTAAAATTATACTGTTGTACTATGTTATCTAGAATATACATTGATTTTTGCAGTTGATTTTCACTCCGATGAATCATTATTTGGTCATCCGCAAACAGCAGGGTATTAATATAAATATTTTCTTTTATTTTGATTCCTGGGTCTACTAAAATCTTCCATTCATTTAGAATATCGTCGATATATATACTAAAAAGAGTAGGTGATAAGCTACACCATTGTCTTAGTCCAGGATCGGTAGAAATTTGCTCTGTTAACCTATCCCCAGTATCAATTCTTATAGTTGTATTTGTGTATATGCCTTTTATTGCATTAATAATATGTGGTGGGTAACCCTTACTTTCTAATGTTTGCCACAGTTTTGATCTATTTATTCTTCAAAAGCCTTTTCCAGGTCAATGAATGCAATATGTGTTTCCAAATTCTTTTCCCTTCGTTGTTCAATTATTTTAGGACAAATACGTTATCTGTACAGGATCGGCCTTTGCGGAATCCACTCTGCTCTTCTCCTATAAGGCACTCTGTAACAATTTTCATTCTATTATTTATTATTTTAGTATATATTATGTAACTTGTGTTCATTAAACTTATCCCTCTATAATTTCCACAGTTTTTGCGATCTCCTTTTTAGAATATATTTTTGATTAGAGCTATTGACCATGGTTCAGGTATTTGACATTTTTGCCAACAATTATTAATTAAATGTAGTATTCTTAATTTGCACATTATTCCACTGTATTTTATGAGTTCTTCGTTCATTCCATCTATTCCTGGTGCCTTTCGATATCTAATAGTGTTCAATACATCGTCTAATTCTGCAAGGGTTATTGGGTTTACCTCTTGTTGCTTTGCTTCTACTTTTGAGATGTTTTCTTGTAAATCATTTTCTGCATTTTAAGGCAAATTTTTTAACAGAATAACCTTTCTTACTCTGCATGATAAGTAAATAACATTCTAAAAAGATAGAGGTTTAAGTATATGTATGACTGAAGTTTCAGGAACATTTTCAAAAAATCACCTTTTCCTCTTTTTAGTCTATAAAATAGTGTAAGCCTTCCTCAATCCAAAGAAAGCTTAACCATTATCCGCAAGCCATTTTTAAATCCTCTAATCTAGTTTGAAATTTACGTGAATGGTAGTGTTAGATATGAATTCTAATTCTTTATCCTTGTTTTTATCGATATTGAAAATGTCAGCATTTTTCATTATTTAAAATGCTCCTTGCGTCGCAGTTTTAGAGTTAGACTAATGAAACTTCCTACAAACATTCACAGAGACACAGTGACTAGAAATTGCCCTGTATTTTATTCCGAGATGAATTTTAGGCACACTTTCTTTACTTCAAAGCGCAAAAATTTAAAATTTTGGGCAAAAAAATCATATTCATAGATTTCAAAATTTCTGGAGCCTAAAGTTATTGAGACACAGAGAAACCTAGGTCAAATTCAAAAAAATGGATTTATTGGGAACCTGTTGTTAAAATATTAGACCAAAATTTAAGTTATTTTGTCGCAAGGGCCTTTTAGGTGACGTAACCAAAAATAAATAAATGTGACCGTATTTTCCAAAATATCAAAGTGAAGTTGACAAAATTTGGGTTGTATTATATATGCACTAAGTTACATCTATGGTACAAATCTTAAAAAGCTAGCGTTATTAGTTCAGGATTTCAAATTTTTAGTCATAGGTATCCTTAACTCATTATAGAAGACATTAAGTTGTGCTTTGAACTGTTGAAGAATTTTCCCTGCATCTTTTTTCACTTATATTTGGTAAAACTCATTTAGAAACCAAATCTAACTTCGTTTTCCTACTTTTCTGATATTCTCGTTAGAATAAAAGTAAATAATAAAGTGTGTTGTTCATTATTTTTGAATGTATTATTATATAAAGCTGTTATCTATTACTTTTTCAGCTATACAGCTTCCTTCGTGTCTTGCGTAGATATACTTCCATTTTGGATTAAATAGAGCTCTATTCCCCAAAGAATTCCCTTCCAAACTCTGACGTCACTGATTTAATTTAATATCTTCTGCAGATTAACTCAGATATATCATTTCCAGAAGCCGTACTTCACGTATTCTGTATTGAGGAGGCTAAGACTTATTGGCAACTCCAAGAAAGGGGACATCGTGAAGTAACGATAGGTGACAAAGAAAAGAAAGGGAAAGAAAAGCCTGGTCGATGTAATCCTCCCTTTTATTCCCTCTCGTAGGGCATTAAGAAACGAAGAAGAAGCCAAATGCCTCTTAGGATGTTGCTATACTTTCATAAACGAGGGAATAATGGTAAATGGATCTGAAATTATCTTAAGTTTACGCCCATTCATAAAACAATGTAATAATTAGGTATTAAACGTAAGCAAGGATTAAATCTTGCTGAAGTTATGTAATTTATATCCCCTTTCCCTATATTCTTTAATTTTATTCTATATCTGTAGCTCCGCATTTGTATAGCACTAATTGTGCTTATCAATTGAAATAAAAAAGGATTAAATATAAGTTGACTAAAAAGTGAAATGTTTAAGATATTCGCATGGTTATTAAAGTGTCCATAATACAGAAGGTCACCGCACTCAAAATTTGTAACATTGCCTCTACGGGTATTTGACCGGATGAGTTGTCGGCAAGCCTTGCACTATGAATACATGTGACCTTGGAAAGCAATTTTGTGTTATTTGTAGATCAGTGCAGCTGTTGCATTGCTCGGAGTGAGACCTAGAATCTCAATCGGAAATAATGACTTTCGAGCGCACACACAAGGTCGTTATATGTCTTAGAAACATATTTTGAGCTCAGATCTTATAAATGATGTTTGAGGAGATAAAGGCGTCTGTTTGCCAATGATTCGGCATCAGGTGGAAGTGCGCTATATAAACCAGTTTCGTTATATGGATCCGTGGATGATACACGAAAAAGTGGAAGACCCTAGGTAGTTACACAAAATTTAATTTGTGATGTTCAAGAGCAAATTACTAAAACACAACAAAAATCGCAAGATATGTGTAACTAATATATTATGCAACGAGACTATAATGGTAGTAATTAAA
The DNA here is from genome assembly GCA_030765055.1 of Mantis religiosa. Taxonomy (NCBI): domain Eukaryota; kingdom Metazoa; phylum Arthropoda; class Insecta; order Mantodea; family Mantidae; genus Mantis; species Mantis religiosa. The sequence goes on from JAUKNK010000123.1 coordinate 397,616, forward strand.
ACGCGAGTATTATTATTAACCTCGCCTTGCTTCTCTCGCTTGGTTAGTAATTATAATACGAGGGTTTTAATTACCATTATAGCCAAGTTTTATACGACTGTTTATGCTCGCTCATGTAACTGAATGAAAGGTTTCATTTCAAAATATTCATTTCTGGTTTGAGTGATGTTACAATCGTGAGACGTAGTACGTAGTACGCAGGCGCAGAAATATTGGTTACTTCCCTATAAACAGCTGTAAACGTGTGATACAGTTTAACCTAAAAGAAAAGGTAGACAAACTGGAAAAAATTGAGTTTATTGAAATATCATTTGCAATTAATGCTAATGATAATATAAACAGAACTGACTTTATTTCAAATATAGATAATTTATGGTACAAGCAGTGAAATTAATTTGTAGGAATGAGCTTTGTTGAATAGTTGAAGTTGAAGGTGAATCAGGTGTAAATGTTTTGGCTTTTTTCCCTATATATCCTTTTGATTTGCGTTTTAGTAAGTTGTTCAGTTTTGAGTATTTAGATAAGTCAATTTGGTAGCTAATGTTGAGTGTTGAGTTCAAAATAGAATAGTGAGTCCACAAGGTCGATGATCTCATATTTTGAGACAATTCTTCGAAATACACTGGGAACATTTCCTGACTTTTGATATTATCCAATCCATGAATTGTGAATATAATTTCTCGTACATTCTTCTTCGCTTTTGTGGCAAGTTATTTGGAACATTGAGTACTTTTGCCGTAATTTATATGGGTGTAAGTACATCGTTATTGTTACTAAAGTCAGTCATTTTGACTGTTTTCTAAACTGGGGCTATTACCGTTGTCGATCGAAACGACAATTATCGATACTTGCGCTTTCACAATGTTTCGTGGCCACTTCTAATTGGCGGAATATCAATACTTTAAGAAATAGTTGTACTTTAATGAGGCCCATAAAAGTACTGTCTTATAAATACTAAAGTTTGGCATGTTCAAGCATAAAATAAATTGCAGCACTATTTGGATCTACAGAGAAAGCTTAAAAGTTAAGTCTTGTTAAAGTTTCCCACGGAATGCAGGGTCAGAAAAACAGTCGACGCAGACTGGCCGATTAACCAAAGCTGACTTATGCAAACTGAATTATATTCAGTTTTTTAGTTACATAACAATTCTTGGAGTTTTCCTAATAAACACATCGTTCGCTTTCTCTTGAAATTGAAGCATTGATCGCAGTTTGCCAAGATTACCATTCTCAACGTTCATTAATGCAAGCGTAGACATTTTCTCCTGACTTTCTGTGTTACAAAGTTAACTTTTAATTCCCTTCAAGCATGAAAATGATCTTTCTATAAGTGGAACTTGTGTGAGTAGTAACTATAATTGAATCTCATTAGTTTTCTCTGGAAAACTAGAACACAGCTTCAATGATACAATACGCTATTATGCGTTACAAATGGGAAGAGTTCTGGAGTCCAGCTAATCAGATTTCGTATCACACTCAACGTTGCCAGCTTGTTACCCCACTCCTTTTATATTTCCCTCTCCCTCGCACACTCATGCAACATGCCGATCTGCTTGGCACTGACGTAAGGGTAAACAAATTATATTTTACAAATTTTTACAATGATGCATTTGCCAAAATAAAAATTGGAAAAAGCATTTTCGCAAATTATGTATATTTTAAAATACCATAACTATAATGAATTACCTGTTTTTCTAATCCAATGGAACTGCCAGTGGCTCATCCATATCGCTGTCAATTTCACATCCGTTAAGAGAAAATTCGTCATTGTCACTGTCTTCATTGTCTGAGTCTTACAAATGATTATAGATTCCAAAATCTCGTCACGTGTTATTTCTTCTTAAAATCGTCTTCTTGAAGGTTTTCTGCATGCCTTACGCAGTTTTCCCAGTCCTGTTTTGTTACCTTGTCAATTTCTTTGTGAACAAGACGTTTAACGTCCATCAGCTTAAAAGTATTATTTCTGTTTGCAGCCCCCCCTTTTTATTTGAGCCCACACCAACTCAATTGGATTATATTGGCAGTGGTAAGGTAGGAGGTGTATTACCTTGTGTCCCATTTCAATTTCAAGTTGATCCAGCTGACACACTTTTTTCGTGTTTTTAAACGGAAGTACTCTTTGCAATAACTCATTTTTAGTTTCTGTTTCCCAAAAATATTTTGAAGAACGTGTACACTTTAAAAATAATACTTCGAGCCTGACTTCGCAATACCTGCCTTTTGACTCGCCACTAAATTCACCGCAAGAAGCCATTGCACTATTTAACTCTTACTCTACTGTTGTGTAAAGAACAACCGAATGATATTGATCTGAACTCTCCAGAGTAAATAAACACTTCTTATCCAGCATCCATTCACACATGCATAGACATAAGCATACAGCATTCCACAGGCTAACAGGAAATGAAGTGTTTGCTATTTCTCGAATTTAACACCTTGACATATCACGTCATGTCAGTAGTTTGAATTTCAGTTCTGAGTAATTAAAAGCATATGTACATACATACACACAGTAAATAGAGTAAATAGAGTAAATAGAGATTTCGAACCATTCATAAACAAAGATATAATGTGACCAGACACGTTCTGTCAGGGAAGCAGGAAATTTATTGTTTCCTCTCGCTCGAATTGGCTTATTCAAAGTAATTCTTTTCTCACGTTATGTCAAAAATTTACATTTCAGTTCTGAGTAATTACAAACATACGTACACGCATACATGCAAACCAAAAATGATATTCATACAGTGCTTACGTCGCGATTTATTGTTATAATACAGGCAATAGTGGTTTATTTATTTGTATTAGAAAAACTATATGAGCTAAAAATATGGGGTTTTCATGTTATGTTAGATACATTACTCTCTACCTTCCACATGAATCAGTTTCTGCAAAATCTGAATTTGTTCTTAGCGCGAATATTATATAGTATTATATAATAATACAGATTGATTAGGTTCCTCACACATCACTTAGCGGGAATGCAATACGACAACACCACAGGACTCCGATTGGTTGCTCACCTAGCAGCACTCAAGGACAGACACCTATCCATATGAAACACACAGTAGTATAGTCCATCACATTGTTTTTTCTCATTTTTTATGTATTTGTATAAACAGAAAGCTCATCTTTCAAACACAAGAAGTCAAAATATTGTCCATAGTTTTCCAGGAGGGACTTTAAAATTCCTTTTGAAAATAAAGTTGGAAAAGTGAAAAATTGAGAAGGCTCCAATAAATAAAAAAATTTCAATTTGGAATTTTGAGAACACCTCTAATCTATGTTTAACCTGGTAACATATAATTTTTTATAGGGGCATTTAATGTGATATTTATGTTCTCTCCAGGGACAACGTTTTCTGATTCCTTATATAGAAGAAAACTCTCTCCGGCAAATTCATCCATGTTCTGCCATAAATTCTCAAAATTATTTCATAGACCGTCAATGTGTTTTCCAAATTTTGAATCAGTTTATTACGAAAAACAGCACCTAAGATTTTTCGAAACACACTAAATAATATGCTCGAGTGAAGAAATGTGAACAGAAAACACTATGAAAGAGTCTTTCAAAATTTTTGGAAGACCTCTGACACAAACAGTATAACCATTCTATTTACAATTTTTATTTTCGGCAATTGTTTTTAATAATGCTACAAAATCAGTTTTTTGGCTGCTAATCGTTAAAAAAATCGGTTGTGAAAATTCCATTGTGTTGGAGAGACTGATGGCAGCCCCATTTTTGTACAGTTAAAATTCAATGCACTTGTTCGTTTTGAAGATTTTGAGGAAAAGCTTGAAAATCCAGCAATATTAATGAGAAACAACCTTACTTCTTTAATAAATCTAGCTGACTGAGATAAAACAAGGTTACGCTTTTGAACGTAAAGGTGAACAAAGATCGCAGATTTAAAATGACTGCGAAGATTTGTCTGCAGACTATTATGCTCAGAGGCCACTACGGCCATGCCATAGACCTGGAAAGTTAGCTTTAAACTGCAGTTAAAATAATTAATTACTTGAAGGGAGTTTTGCAGCAGACCCGAAAATACAGAAAAGCAAGAACGGGGTCCCTAACTATTCCAACATGGTGCCAATTCTGATGCCGGCTAGCTCTACCTAAACATCGCGCAACTCGAGGACCCCAACAATCCAACCAAATAGCACGTCCCACCATCCCGCCGCAACACATCAACCACCGCCACATTTCCTACTACCCCGAAACCCAGGAAAGGAAGCAGACAGGAAACTTATGGTAGAACGGGAATCATCTCAGCTTTCGTCTATTGACCCAGGAAAAGCCCGAAAAAGTAAGGCCAGAGGGTACGGCCTGACGGGAATAGAAACTAGGACCTCCCGAATGCTTAGCCTTACACGTTACTATTTGATAACGTCACCTAGTAATCCTTCCTTAATCGGACGAAGGTGAGCGAAGTAATGGATCTATTAACAACACTGTATTCAAAGACTGAGTAGTGAAATTGAGTGTGATTTTACCTCAAATGTCGCTTCCATGTATTAATTGCATTCCTTTTACATTCCTGGCATGAGTGGCGGATGGTCAGGTGCTCCACCCAAGCATGAGATAACCTTAATAACCGACTTCACAAAACTGTTCGTCACAGGCGGTCGTGTAACACAGCAGTGATGTAATATTTGAGGTTAGCATGTCGAATATCAAAGCAAGAGCTGAAAGGCAAAATGATATATGTAGTGATGTAATAACGGCAGGTTATATGATGTTAGCTCGTTCATTAATCAAATGTCATCCCGCCTCACGAATAAAACCCTCATATATGCTGCCAATAACAAGTAATTCGGTTTTAATATCACAATGAAATATTGCAAATGAAGAACTAATATTTTCTAGGAGCAATAATTTATGTAAATATTCTTATGTTTTGGCAGCTCTGAGTCATCCTTCTATCTGCAGTCTCAATAATTGGGGGAAAAGAAAACTAGTAACCCGACCGATATAGGATGTGTTTTGCCTACGCTCCTGACGAGGTAGTCCCGGGAGGGAGGTAGGGATGAGGTAAGAGAATTCTAAGGGTGGTCGGATCTGAGAAGAGACTACAGGTTACCTAACAGCTATAGTTGAAACTTCCTGGTAGCAGCTGCCATCCTTTACGGGTTTACACAGTCCCTGGCAAGCTTGAAAGATGGGGACCTCTTCCAATTCGGTGGACGAGGATTTAGACGGAACAAATGTCTTACCTGCACACCTAAACCCCAATATACGCTTAGACCTCTTTAACAGCCAACCAGGTTGAAAGGTAAAGTGACATGAACTGGAGGAAGAAGAAATTTGAAGCATGTCATTAGGCTTCCCAGCATCCGACTATTGATCCAGAGAAGACATTCCTAATAATTTTATAGATAAGGAAAGTCCGCAACGGGAATTGAACCCACACCCAATGTGGGCTTCAGACGCTACCGACTAGGCAATCCCGTTCGCTCAATAAGAAAAGCTGTGTCAAGTAATAATGAAAATTAATATGAAAAATTTAATAATACTTATTTTACATCTTCGTCAAAATTCTAATTACATATAACACTAAAAATTATAATGTATGGGTAGCAGATTTCCCATCTAAATATTCGTTTCTATATAGCTTAACGCATCATAAAATATATTGCATCTTAGAGATTCTTTTATATTTTAAGAGCTAGCTATGATGTTACGATCTGCTTCCTATGACGTCAGCGCAAATAATAGAAGTGATGAATACAGTTCATTTCAGCATCATTTCACTTATTATCCTCCATGGTTTCGGTCATAGGACGTTAAACCTCAAGACCTTCCAACGAGATAGACTAATGAAAGGTCAAGATGTCATTTTTCTAATGGCTTAAACAGTAATTACTTATCTGAGCTTTATTGGCATCCAAGAATCTTCTTCCTTTATGTTCCCCCACTGCTCCAAAGTCTTTATCGAAATACCAAAATTAATTTATGTGCTTTCTAAAACATGTTTCGTTTGTGCATGAAAGGTTATGATTGCTATTCACGTATGAAATGCTATCGTTTTCCAAATAAATTATCAATGGATTGCTGATATGAAGGTTGTTGTCACTGCATCTTTCAAAGTTAGCACATTTAAAATTAGCATACAAAAATTAAATCAAACACTCTTATTATAAATTAACTATCACTCCTTTTAGCACTTAATTTCTCTAAAATCTTATTCCGAATGTTATTTATTTCTATAAATAAGAAATATTAAGTATAATAGGCTTTCAGAATTCATCAAACAACGCCAGAATATTTTATATTTCAAATATGAAATGTAGAACAAATAACCACCATAGTATGCAGGTTTTGGATCCCTATCACTTATTTACTCTCCATCGCAGAATTTATTCAAATCACAAGTTCCGATGTAAATTATGATTAAAACAAAGATAAAAAGAACATCTGATATGGGTATTCACATGTGTTTTTTCTACTCAAACTTCTACAAATTGTTATTATAAAAGCCTATTACTGCAGCTTGTTTTTGTTGATCCATGTTAATCTTGAATCCATAGTAACTCATTTCGTTGTAGAGTAGGTTAATAGGTAAAGCTGTAATCAAATTTAAAAGTGAGTCACTATGGATAGATTTGAAATTTCTTTGCATGAGGAGAGAGAGAGAGAGAGAGAGAGAGAGAGAGAGAGAGAGAGAGAGAGAGAGAGAGAGAGAGAGAGAGGAAACAACTTCAAATTTTATAAAATTATCTGAAATTATAAACTAAATCACGGAAATGGCTATAACTAGGATTCGCATAGTAACTGTTTCGTTGTATTTAGACTAGGATACGCACAGAGTTTGCTGCAATATCTTCCTTCGCAAGCAATAGAGGTCATTCATATACTCAGTAGAGCACGATTCTGGTGCCTCTCTCCTCTCCACTCCCTTGAAAACAGCATACCAGTATAGTAAAGTCATGTCCGTTATGACTCTATGACAATTATCAAAGGGTCATTTAGTATCTCGACCTTTTATTGCCTCTTTTTTATTGTTGTAATTTACGTCCTCCAACGTTAAGTCTTATCGGACGATGAATGGAATAGGTGAAATGATGCTCAAATGAGCCCAGGGTCCATAGAGCTGAGAGTTACCCAAAATTCGTCTTTCAGGATAAGGGAAACCCCCGGAGAAAACCTTATCCAGGTAGCTCGACCTGATCGAAATTCCAACTCGGAACCTCTTGAACGTGAGGTAGACTTGCTACCGAGGTGGGCTTTTATTGCCTCTGCCTTGATGAAGGGACCAAGAGTGACCATCTGGATGCAAAAAACATAAAAAAGAAAAATCTAGACCACGAAAAAGAAACAGAGACCATAATCACGCACTAGAGTGTTTGAAGACGTTCACGGCATCGCAACCAATGGCAGATCCATAGGATCGATATTATAGGATATAAATGTATCACTGACCTAGCTGTCAGATTTGAGATGTATAAAAGTCAACCCAGCGAGACATAGATATGTGGGAAAGAGAAACTTTTACTTACTTATCTGATATAAACTTTAAGAAATTGACATATTGCAGGTTTGATTGTTGGTGATCGTCATAACATTGCTCACGTTTTTCTACTAGATTCAATAGGAAAGGGAAGATTGTAACCAGAATGGACATGGGTCTATACTTTAACAAACCCAATTAACTTATACTCCGTGGCATAGACTTTTTCCTAGGGCATACGTGCGATGTGTGAAAATTAAAGTACACCTGTTAACTTATATGTACATTTCCTGGAGGCTAATAATATTCTGTTTGTAGCGAGTTGGAGTTTTTCAGTTTGTAGCATTGTTTCTGGATTTTAGTTCGAGCGGCTGTAACTGATGAAGTGTTAAATATTCTAACTTATGAATACTTTACGTTTACAATTACTGTTTACGTTACAATATTGAGAGGCATACGTTGTCGTGAGCCGTAGAAAGGACAAACGTGACGACCACCAATTATGTATATTCCAAGTGTGGACATTAGGTATTATGGACCGCTGATAAGCGATTACAGTAAACAGTTCTGTAAGACTATAAAACACGAAGGATAACACAAATTTTTAAATACATATTTCATCAACTTAAGTCACACCTATTTATTCCTACATTTCCTTCCAGTTTTGAATCTTCGAAGTTGGCTATGAAACAATTTTAACTCGATGACTTATCAAATTCTCAGAAAGCCTTTCGCCTTCCTAATTTTCAGAACTTGCCTATGTGAGACAAAAACTGCACCTGATTTCTGAACAAAACTTATTTGTAGATACGCCTTGAGTAAATGGTTTTCATGTCATCTGAATTCACTGGAATCCTAGCTGCCTTATATACTGCCTCACTTAACTCAGAAGTTCATGACTTTATTTTATGACAAAATGTTACCCTTGTTTTTGTCGCACATTGATTTTAATAAACGGAAGCTATTTATTGCGATTATTAAACTATATCCTTTAAATAATACGCCCGCCTTGGTAGCTTGGTGGTAGCGTGTCTGCCTCACGTTCAAGAGGTCCCGAGTTCGAATTTCGGTCAGGGTGAGTTACCTGGATAAGGTTTTTTCCGGGATTTTTCCTTATCCTGTAACACGAATGTCGGGTAACTTTAAGCTCCATGGACCCCGGACTCCTTTGAGCATCATTTCATCCATTCCATTCATCGTCCGATATGACTTAACGTTGGAGGACACGTAAATTACAAAAATAAATAAATAAATAAATAAATAAATAAATAAAATAATACCAGTAACATTTTTTTATTTTTATTAATTTATTCCTCTATAGCTTATCTAAGAGATCAGAAAGTATTTATTGTATTCGACACAACATTCTGATGAAATTCCATCTCAACCAGCAAAAGAATTTTAAAAACCCATAGATCTCTCTATATATCTTGAAACTAGATGGCCATAGTTGTACAGTCGCTTTCCTGTAATATCTATTTCGTTACTGTGGTGTTTTGATGGAACGCGAACTTTGAAACAGTGGAATCCCTGGGTATTGTTTTAGTGATTATCTAGTCATTATGATGTTAATGGGTGGACTTCTGCTGCGTCTCTCTTTAGGTTTATTTTGTGGATGGAACTGTGGATGGTGGTATTGTGTCTCCAGATCAAGGGAAGGAAAAAATGAGACAGAAAAAGGGAGAAGCCTAAAACAGATTAATTCAATGTAAAATAAAATTAAACTAGACAGATGGAAGAGTTTACGTTATTTATTAAGCAATGACCTCCAGAATGTGAGCTAAAAATACTACGGCAAGAGCTAACTCGTTCGGTCATATCGTGTACTAGGTGGCCCACGCAAGCCATTCTTCGTTGAAAGTTAGTTACTCCCGGATAACGCGGACGCCGAAAGGATTGCCTAAACATGTGAGTAAAGGAGATGCGATACCAACAGAGAGGAGACCTTGTAAACGTAAGGTAAGAGCTTGAAAAACAGCGCTAGCTAATGTAACTGGTCCCATAGCTTGTTGCTAGAGCACTTGCTCACTGCATTGAGGTACCGGGTTCGATCCATGGGCTCGGGAAAGGTTTCTGAGTAGAAGAATGGTTGTCTTTCACCAAAAGAATACGCACAAGGACCAAAGCATATTAATTATCTGTTTCAAGGCATATCAACAACTCACAGCTAAGGTATAAACAACACATAATGTACAATTTATACTTCACAATTAACAATATTAAAAAAGTGCTGATGATACGCTGTCTCGGTTATTAAACGCATCTATGTACGTCTACAAACACCTGCAGAAGGTAGACGTTTCCTTGGAAAACGTTGTGAATACAGACTTCTGGCCTCAGATGCATTGGATGCGTCTCTCCATAGATCATTATCATGTCTGTGTACTCTTCGTTCGAATACATTGCACTTGCTAGATGTTTGACTGTAAGACCTGACTTGAACTACGAACAGATGCCAGCTCTCGTAGCATGTTCGTTAATGTGTATATCTCTAGCGTCCACCGCATAGAGGTTCGCGTGTTCACGTCCCGCCTTGGGCATGGGTGTTTATGTGTATAGTGTATATGTGTAAAAACATGCAAAACAAACACTAAAACGGGCCCAAATGACCTCGTTGTCGACGGGCCCTTAAACACCACACACTCACTCACCCCAAACACTAAAATAAACGGAAACAATAAAAATAGTAAAATACGTGAAATAATATATCAATATTAAGAATACAAAATTAAAAAAAAAAAAAAACAGAAAGAAAAATAAGTGGGTACGCGACCTTACAGAATGAAACCAGGAGGAAACGTACGTAGATGGCAGCTCCGCTTAGTGAAGCTTCACTTGTACTTGCACTTCCCCTTTGAACAGCAACGATGAGGCAACCCTTCTTGCACTAACGTATGCGGGAAACATAAAATATAGTAGACGACTTTCGTGGGCCGCCTGGTATAATTTATTGCACAATTAGCTGTAAATTGAATTGGGATATTGTCAAATAAGAACAATAAGTGTAACATTCATGTATTTGTAGAATTTCTTAAGATAAACTTTTCCTCACACAAGAATCGTTAAGGTGTATTTAACTATTTTATATAATATATGGTAAATTATTAATAGTTTGGCTGATCGTATATATTGGTTATTTTGTGTACCCTTCACTCTTGTATCGCTATAATGTGATTCTGTGTAAGAAATGGACATATATTTGATATTAAATAAAATTGTGCAGATTTATACATTAAAATTGCTGTTAAAATCTTACTTTCAAGTTACCTTTTTAAGGAATTCTCTTGGTTCCAACTTAAAAATGCGGCTTAATGTTTTCTTGTGAGCAATGAACAGTCTATGGGTACTCAATAGTCTACCACAGATTAAAATATAAGAAAAAATACTACGCTTTTCCTGACTTTAGAAGGTTTTAAACTCTAATAGCAAATGTCACTAAGTCCTCTCAAATGTAATATAACTTTGAATTCGTGCTCTACTCAGAACTTACATATACGCCTAAGAATTAGTCGAATTAATAGCATTAAAGATTAAGTTTCTAATACATATTGCCACAATCGAAACCATTATTCCTACTTCTCCAAATATTAAATCAATTGCTATAAATGGTGGAACACAACGATATCATCAGATTCTTGAGTCCTCTGAGTGGGTGGATGGTGAACTATATAAAGCTAATGTAGTTTGAGACAAAGAGAGTCAGGCATTAGCATGTACAGAGTGTGAGCCGCAGTCTATGGTTGAATCAGCCATGGTCGTAGGGGATAACGCCCTAATTGGATGGTTTCGATTGGACTTCTCAGCTAAGATAACCAACAGTATGTTTTAATAAAAGTAAACCCGTTTGACTTCAACTGGCCCTTTAAGCTTATACTGTTAACTCATTGTTTTTAAATATTCTCATTTTGTTATTTATTAAATTATTTAAATATTCAACTCAAGTTTAGCTTTACTGAAGTAGTGGTTCTAAATATGTTCCCTACGTTCCCCGAAGTAAGATCTTATAATAACGTTTCAATCCTCCTTCAATTTAAGTCGTTACAATGTACAGATCTTAACATCCATTAAAACAATGAAAGCAGTTTTATTTGTATAGTCTGCTATGATAAAATGGATGAGGATTGTGACTAAAACATTTTATGGTTGTTTTATTCTTTCAAACTTCTAAGTTACATTACTTTAGGTTTTCGTCCAATTTTTAATATATTTTAATTTGCCAAGTAGCTCTGAAAAAACATTTCGAAACTATAATCCTAATTAAAGAAAAAATCCCATCATTGTTGGATATTAATCAAACACGGGACCTCTGGATGAGAAGTTATCTCACTAACACTCGACTTCGGAGTGATACCAAAGCGATTTCTATTATATTACATTGGTACTTAATTATATGTGCTGATAAAAAATGTGTACTGTGGTTTTCTTTCATTGAAATCACAGGAAGATTTTCTTTTAAGAAAAATTTTAAAATAAATAATAAACAGAAAGCAAACAAATAATTTATTCGAGGGACTAATAAAATGTACATGTTATGCACAATCTATTATAGCTATATAATCAGCCTAGTTTTTATTTATGAAGTATACTTAAGAGTATTAACCAGGGCGTAAGTGTCCCTTCATTTCTACTATATGTAATTAACATGGTCTATCTAATTTCTATATTTCTGTGTTCAGATCCGCTGCAGGATTTAGCTTGCCTCCTTTCAGAAGGGAAGTAAGGTGCATGTGATTTTATTCGCAAATTAAGTAGGCTAGTACTAGTCTAACTTTTTCACAAACAACAAGCACCTGCTTCTTTCTAGTGCCATCTAAGAGACATAGAGCAACTCCGCTGCTCGGATAGTTCCTATTAGAAAGATTAATTATCATAAAAAGTCTCGCAAGAAATCCTCATGTGGGGTTTCATCATTTCCGCGCACGAAAAGCTTTTACGTGATTTTTTGTGCATCTTCTGCGCGCGGTGGTTATTAGTGAGCGGATACTCAGTTGCGTACAGTAATTCTAGTTTCGTAGAACTTCTCTTCTCATTTTATAAGGACTTGAAACGCTCTGTAGCGTTAAGAGGTATGGATAAACGACTCGTATTTTGTCTTAGCAAGAATAAAAATGGCCGTACCAGTATTAACACGATTAATGTAGCCAAGATATTGAAAGAACACCTTAAATCTGTTCGATGGTACAAACTGTACATGAGAGCCTTAAGAGTCTCTTCATGCAATTGATTTACTTACATCGAGAATTTCCGCTTCTTTCTGATCGTATTACGTCGTAGCATCTCGCCCAAGTGATTGATTTTTAATTACTTCCATATGTAACTAATACGCATCCTTCCCTGTATGTCTCAGATCTTGTGATATTGGTTTATTATTGATATACTGCAACCATGGATATACAAAACTATCTACAAGATCCACCTGCCAACCTCGGGGTTTAGCGCATATCTCCTCGGACACATGTGTCTCATTGTGACCATTGACATTCTCCCTCGGAACAGTAGCCAGTGCAGAACAAAAACCATTGTGTGCCACCTTCCTACTTCCGACAATTAATTTTGGTAGTTTCGAATAGGTCCCTTTTCTAGAATGTTCCCTTTGTATTCAGGTCCTATATAAGTAGCTTACGAGCATCTCGAGGACAGCTGAGGACACTGGAGGGTAGAAGGCAGAGTTCAAGACAGTGTTTAGTGACAATTGAATTGTGTAGAGTGCAGTGGACAGTGCTGAGTAGACTTCAGATCAATTGTGTTCCATTTCGAGTGTGTGCAACAGTGTTTCAAGTACCTAAGTGATAACGTGTGTTTAGCAACAACTGATGTTTGCACTTGTTAGAATACAATAGTTACAATAGGCTTAACTGTAAAAGAACATGGCTCCTGTTGGCTCACAGAATTCGTCCACTCTGTTAAATGGATTAGTACGCTATCTCTGTGTAATACATCTAAATCTAGAAAATATGCTCATGTGCTCACAATCGGAACTAATTTCAAATATTTGATATTGAATTGCTCTTATATACAGATACTCCAAAAAGTATTCATCTAATCATACCACATAGAATATAACAAGCACAATCAGAAAATTATAGATATGAAACGAACAATAAGTATTTCCTTACATCGGTTGATATCTAGATTTAAAACTAACACACAGTTTGGGTTCATACATTGCTTATTTAGTGAACAACTCTACATTATTTAAAATCATGTCCCATTTGATGTCAAACAAGTATTCGTCTAATAAACAAGATCCCAGGTATTGTGCCTCGCTGACACACACCCCTTCCCTTTTCTTATGCAGTTGTGTTTCAACTAGTCATTGATAGTTCCATCTCTGTTTTCAAAGACGTTGACTGCTATTTGACTAAGTTGGGACGAAAACGTCGTGAAATTACAAAAGTAGGGAGATAAATATATATCAGGTTATTTAAAAAAGGAAAATCTTTTCAATAAATCGAAAAAAAATTGGGAGACCTACCAGTACAGTGAAGATTATTATATACAGGTTTGATCAGAACAAAAGTTACTAAAATCAATCAAGAAACGGCCGTCTTGCAGTAGATCCGAGATGGAGAAGTGACAGTTACCTAGAGAAGTCAAGAAAAATACTAAACTAGGTGCTCCAAAAGTTGCTATTGCAGCTCAAACACAAACAGGATAGTCTGTTTCAGTACAAACTATAAGAAACGTGCTTTATGAAGCTGAGTATGGAAGCCCGTAGAATACCATACTTCAGTAAAATCAAGCGAGTTGCTTTTGCAAAAGAACATAAACACGATGGATTTGATTTCTGGAAAAATGTTGTATTTACTGATAAGAGTCAATTTGAGCTCTTTAAGTCAAAGGGGCGAGTAATAGTGCAGAGTAAAAGGAATTTTGAGCTTGAGGAGAAAATATAACGGCTTCAGTTTAAACACGGAGATGGTTCAGTACTTGTCTGGGGCTGCATGAGTGTAAATGGTGTGGGGGATTTGTGTTTTATTGATGGAATTATGAACCATAAGGTTTATATAAACATCGTAAAAACACATCTGTCCAGAAGTGTGAATAATATGGGTGTTTTTGAGGATTATATTTTCCCACACGGTAATGAACCAAAACACACAGCTCTAGATGCAAGGCTACGGTTGTTGTATAATACTCCACGATGGATGCCGACACCACCAAAACACCAAGACATGAATCCAACAGAGAATATGTGGAGTATACTGGACAAAAATATTAGGAATCATCAAATATCTAATATAAAGGATCTAAAGAACGCTCTATAGAGAAATGGCAAAAAAATTATAGTGGAAACAACCCAATCTCTGGTGAAATCCATGCCGAGGAGTTTGTAAGGGATTATAAAGAGGAATAGTCCGCCTACTAAGTTCCAACCCCAACATTCTACACCATTTCAGTATGCAGACGAATACTTATTTTGCATCCTATATTGTATATCTTTAATTTTGAATGCTTAACTATGTTTATGTGAAAGATACTATGTGTTTCTTTATTATATTCTCTTTTTCACTAATCAATAAATAAGACAGTTTCCCTACTGTACTTTATTGTGATGACTCTCCGCTATCCATACATCCTTAAACATAAACTTATGCATTACACTAATATTTTTTGGAGTAGCTGTAGATAATATCGCTAGATAGAGGTTCCATTAAAACAGACATTCAAATGTGTAAACACAAGGAAAACAGAATATTGTTGTGTAATTTTTTTTTATCATTTTGAGCTACTTATGCGTTGCTATACGCTGTAAGACTGGCGGTTGCGCTTAGCTCACAAAAAGAACATTTTTCATCAGATAAGGCAAACGTTCATTAAACAGTATTTATATCCACTGTACAAATGTTGACGCATGCAGAACGCTACACAAAAACAGAAGGTAATAAACAAAGCCGATGTAGCACAAAAACTGACGTTTTAACTCAACATGCGACATTAGACTCCCATGCATGCAGAAGTAACAAACAACTGTAGAGGCAAGTTGTGGTTCACCAAGTGAGTTGTTTCTGTGATAAAGTAGAGACTCGAATTCGAGAGTCCCGAGTTTCATTCTTGCCCACTCTGGCTTTGCAGTTTTCGAGGTTTAAAAGTCGATCGACGAATGTTGGGTTTATTTATCCTCTACCACGATGTACTTTCCATAATTTCTACACCTGTGGTCTAGGGGTAAGATGCTAGCCTCAGGTTCCCAAAGTTGTGGGTGCAAATCCGGTGGAGGATGATGGATCCTTTTTTGTTGAACAAAAAACAATCCTTAGAATAGCTTCCTTCTGAAGGTAAGTAAAGCCGGTGGTCACATTTACTGAACATAAAATAATACCAAGCCTGCAAAAAAGCCTCTGAGCGAAATTAAGTGATCTTTCACCCTAATATGAAACGGGACGAACGGCAAAATTAAAGAGCGCCTCTGAATAAAACCTCAATTTGTCTTTACCATAATTTAAAGCTTCTTTCAGTGTGATTATTTAAGTTTCATGGTGTTTGGCGCTTATAGTTTCTCAAAGGAAGAAGTACTCTCCGTGGAAACAAGGAGGCTGCTTAGTCGATGGGTCTTTGCCTTCTGTGTAGTTAGCTCGAGCAGTAAGACGGATGTGAGGGCCCCGAACTGTCATGGACTTCAGCGCGTATCTGCTGCTTGTAGCATCCTGTGGTTATTTCATTTCATCTCTTCTTTCGAGGGTGATTACTACAATAGGTCTGTATAGGTCCGTTCAATTACTTATATAATCTATAATTTCTGGTTTAGTACATTCTGACTATATGAACTGATCTAGAAGTAAAATAAAACGAACCAGTTTAACCTGATTTCCGGGCTTGAAAGCCTAAGCACAGATATAAAACTAAACATTACAATAATACTTTGGACCAGATCAAAAAATAATTTAAATTCTAAAACAATTTACAAAATTAAGTAAAACGATCTTTGTACAGTAAAACTTGCCTAAATGGACGACTTATATGCCTGAAACCTAGAAAAACGGAAAATAAATTTCAGAACGGAGCTATTTCCCAGGTAAAATAATACTCTAAGTCTGAAAACTAACGCGGAAACGACGATATTTTTTGCGTAAATAACCTGAGTAAAACAGATTACTTTATGTGTAATGAATTAAAACGTACGTATTTTAAGAAATGCAATGATTTTGAGCGCGTGTACTTGCAGGAAGTTCCATGAACCATAGTCATAAGCTGTAATTCTTCGAGGAAAAGGGAAAACAAACTGTTAGCTCTCAACTCTCTTCCATCACGCATGGATAGGCTACAACTGTTTTGCTGTGTGTTCATTCTTAGTTTCGTCCTTACAGGTATTCAAGTACGAGTGGAAGAAAACTGTGAGCTTTGGTGACTTTTAAAAACACAGTTTGTATGTACACAAATTTTGTAAAATGAGTTCTAAGAATAAGGAGGAAAATCATCACTGGAGGAAAGCATTAAAGTTACTGAAGAAGACAAAAAGCAGTCGTCCAGCTCAAGAATTAAGTACGTCATTTAAAGTGCGGAAACTCAAATTTATGAGATTTCAAAAAACAAGATGAAATTAAAGACGAGGGACTAAAGGGAACAGCAGGGTATGTGAAGCGCATCACAAAATCTATTATAGTATTACGAGCTAAGTCATGCTGTGTTCGAGTGGTTTTTTAGCGCTTTGCCTAAGGAATTTCCAATTCTGGTCCATTGGTCCAGACACAAGCTTTAGACACAGCAAGAAATATGGCAAGAACAATGTCAAAACTTCCAATGGATGCCTCGAGAGTTTCAAACATCGCGAATGCTGTGTGTGGTGAAGCAAATGGTGGTTGATATGCCGACGGTTGCAGATTGGAAAGGGAAAACTGAAAACAAACTAGATGATAAACTACAATACTTAAACAGAAGTTGAAAATACAAAACATAATACATATCAGCTTATTATTATTTATACTTCATTCTATATTATTCCTTCACTATAAACTTGTGTCATTATAACTTGTGTAATTTCTTTGTATTGAAACACAACACTCTGTAAGACGGAAACCTGCGTAAGCTGAAAATAAATGCCGGAACGATTGAGTTCTGTTTTAGAAGGCTTTTCTGTTTAAGTTTTAATGGTCTTAAAAATACAAAAGAAAATAGTGGAAATAGACTTTTCAGATTCTAATGGATAACTAACACTATTGCTTGCATAAAGATGAAGTGTGTTGGAAGTGAAATTATAACATATTCTTTAACAAATTTGATACTGTACATTTTTGACGCCACTGCCAGTAGCGGAGCAACTGGGTTTAGATTTAAAACAGTTATTTAACGTGTATGGACTTCTAAATGGGTGTCCACTTTAATTATGATAGTATCGATTTTCAGTGTCAACTCGTTTTCGTAGCTCAGCTGTTCTCATTAAGCGGATATGCCACCGAATTTTAAAACTTCCATAGCTCTTGTCTGTTACAGTGATCTAGTAACGAGTTTTTCTTGGGAAATGAAGTTTTATTTTATAACCCTGTAATACCTGAAGTTCATATTGAAGAAACAGCTTGAAAGCCCGAATATTACCTTAGTTTGGGAACGTTTCGTTATCCCTACTATCAGACGTTTGTCATTTCTGATATTTTGAATTGGTTATGTTACTAATACAGTAAAACTTCTGTAAAACGGAACGCCTCGTCCGGCATTTGCTTTCCGTCTACACGAGTTCCGTCTTACAGAGGATTATGTTTGAATACAAATTACGAAATAGTCGTACAACTTTACCGTGAAGGAAGATAGAACATGATGAAGTGTAAACAATAATACGCTGATATGTATTATGTACTGTATTTTCAACTTGCATAAAATAATTGTAGTTTATCGCCTAATATGCTTTTAATTTTCCCTTTCTAATCTGCAACTGTCTGCATATCGACATCATTTGCTTCATCAAAAACATCACTCCAAACGTCATGGCGATGTTTGAAACTCTCAAGGCTTCCACTGGAAGCTCTGAAATTGTCTTTGGCTAGTTTGCTTGCTGTCTCTAAGGTTTGAGTCTGAAACAATGGTCCAGAAATGGGAATTCCTTTAACGCGCCCACTAAGAAACCATTCGAACACATTTCGTCATATTCTGTAATTTTTAGGATGTGTGCCACATGCCAACCACTCCTATTTAATTTTTTTTTTCAAAATCTAATAAATTTGAGTTTTCTTCACTTTAAACAACACAGTTAATTCTTTAGTTAATCCCTTAATTTATATTTTTGTTTTCGTTTTGTTCAAGAACTTTAACTTTTTTCTCCTGCAATGATAAGGTCTTATGTTTAGAACTCATTTTACAGAATCTGTGCAAACAAACTATGTTTTTTAAAAATCACCCAAGTCCACAGTTTTCTTCCACTCGTACCTGATCACTTGTAACATCGAAACTGAGAATAAACACAGTGTAAAACAGTTGTACCGTTATTATGTGTGTTGGAAGAGAGTTGAGAGAGCTAATTGTTTGTTTTCCTTTTTCCTCGGAGGATAACATTTTATGATTTCACAGTTCATGGAATTCAGGTGTAGGCCCAATTGCCTTCAAAATTATTGCACCTTTTAAAATAAGTACCTTGTAACTTAAAGTAATCCTTCTTAATCAGGTTATTTCCGCAAACGGTTCCCGAAAAATATTTCCGTTTCCTCGTTAGGCAATTTTCCGCCTTTAAGTATAATTTTACATGGGAAGTAACTCCGTTCCAGGTTTCCCCTCGAACAATCCAATCCAACATACCTAAATGTATTGAAAGGGATGAGAAATGACAAGAATCTATAAATTGTAGGAGATCGAAAAATGTATAATTAACTTAAAACATCAAATTATGTCGAAAACACATAAAAGTTTTGAAATACGTACTAACATACAGAAAATGGAGGATGTATAAAAGGTTAATTGTTTTAGAATTGCATGAATGTATATAATAGATTGAATATATTTTTAAAAAGTCACAATTAAACAAGAAATCATTCTTTCTACTAAAAGTTTTCCAAAACGTCGTACATAATGTAGCTCCAAGGCAAGCATCAATGTTTGTGTAGGACAATTTTAGCCCTTGTAGGTGTAGCAGTGACTGTTAGGTCTCACAGTACTGGCAGGAGGGGTTGGAAGGGTAGGTAGGGTTGGAAAACATAAAATACTGCCTCCTCTCACGTCAGAAAGAGCTTTGTGGGTGTTGCCTATGCACGCGGGAGTAGGTAAAACAATATACGTCGAGTTCTTACTTTCAACGAGTTTAGAAGTTTCTTATTTTACGGTGTTCTTACGTAAATAGAGCATCTAATTTCAAGATTTAAATACCACCTGCTTGGAGTAAACGTTTATCAGCTGCAATCAGAATGTCTATGCTGTAGTTTTAAGAAGAAATTTAATTGGTATGACACGGACTCGCTACGTTCGGCATTAAGGCTTTAAGGGTTGAAAATAAAAAAAAAAAATATGTTTTCAAAGCACTTTTTGAGCTCATTAGTGTTACTAATGTACGAGCGTTCTCCCTTGCTTTAACGCTTAGCCGGCGGTTTCTTCCTAGGCTTTTACCACAATATTCTCGTTTCGTAAATAATTAAGACTGAGCTTAAGGCACTCTTGATGAAAGCACCTACTCTTATGCTGTATTCCGTTTAGTTGGGAGGTTTGAGGTCGAATACAAAGCTGCTTAGCTTTCAGTCTGAAAAGCATAACCAACACTTTTATCACTGCCTGCTTTCGACACCGTCTTTGAGTCCTGCCGTTGCCGAGGTTGGTGCCTTGATAGTAAGTCTCTCTTTTACAGCAATCAAAGAAAATTATGAATTCCTTCCTACCTCAATTCATGCAGCAGTGCGCTTAAATTATGCCGATACATCTTGGTTTTATCACCTAATTTTTACAAAAGAACAACACAATACCATTTGTACTTTATTTGTACTTCACTATTTATACTTTACTACCTCTACCAGTAGGTAGAGACAGTATTTTATTCCAACCAAAAACTCAATACCGAGATTACATGGTAAAGACTCATTTTGAAATCCAGAATCTGGAAAAAGCGTTTACAGAAAAAGTTCCGTTTGTATGTGGCATGGTGCGCGCGCACGTGTGTGTATGTATGTGTGAGAGAGAGAGAGAGAGAGAGAGAGAGAGAGAGAGAGAGAGAGAGCCAGAGAGGGAGTACTCAAGCATAGCTCAAAAACGAAACCTCGGTTAAATACTAAACCAAACGTAGTTCAGGTTCAGCACATTCCTAGGATATGATAGAAAGTTTTTCAGGAGATTTCCTTCACGTTAAAAGGATTTCAAAAAATTTTATTTTATCAAAAGTGTACCTACGTACCAATTTTGATTCAAACAAGATATGTTTAAGTGAAACGAAGTTTAATTAAGTTTGGAAAGGCAAACGAATATAAATTCAATGCCATAACCGGAAAATGAACTTTCCAGGCGGTTTACACTTTTCTCGATGAAGTGTACATTTTGAATCTTCTGCAAATGTTCTCAGAAATCCTGTTCATTCTGATTGAACTTTTACATAAGTGGCAAACCGTAAGACACACCCACTAACAAAATCTATTTAAAGCACGGAATTTTGTTTTAACTTATTTATTTTTTATGTAGATAACCGTTTACTTGATATTTATTGCTACTGGTTTGAATTGTTAAAAGCCATTTTTACAAATGTTTATCTCGACTAACACGGCATAGAATAATGCCCATTTGTATAAAAATGGCTTGTTGAGATCTTAAGTTACTTTAAATTGTTACCGTAAATACAATTGTTATACCAAAGCATAATACATACATTTATATATTTTATACTCATCCTAACGTGTAACTATGTTTGAATATAAATCTTAAATATTCATATAATTATTTTTAAAGCACAAAAGAGCTGAATTGCACAATTGTGAGAAATTGCGTTTAAAAGCGATATATTTTTGGAAAACTTGGAATCTCAGATCCCCTTTTGTTTTATTTGTGCACGTACTTTACTGTTTACTTCGGAACAACTGACTGTTTTTACTCGTTCAACTGTTGTTTACAATAAAGTACGTTCACATTCACTGCCAAATTCTGCAGAAGATGGTAGTGATTCCTTTTGGAGAAGAGTTTCCCAGCCAGAAAGCGAATTCGGGACCTTTAGTAGCCAGAAAGCTGACCGCTGAATCGTAGAGCAGTATTATTATTATTATTATTATTATTATTATTATTATTATTATTATTATTATTATTATTATTATTATTATTATTATTATTATTATTATTATTATTATTATTATTATTATTATTATTATTATTATTATTATTATTATTATTATTATTATTATTATTATTATTATTATTATTATTATTATTATTATTATTATTATTATTATTATTATTATTATTATTATTATTATTATTATTATTATTATTATTATTATTATTATTATTATTATTATTATTATTATTATTATTATTATTATTATTATTATTATTATTATTATTATTATTATTATTATTATTATTATTATTATTATTATTATTATTATTATTATTATTATTATTATTATTATTATTATTATTATTATTATTATTATTATTATTATTATTATTATTATTATTATTATTATTATTATTATTATTATTATTATTATTATTATTATTATTATTATTATTATTATTATTATTATTATTATTATTATTATTATTATTATTATTATTATTATTATTATTATTATTATTATTATTATTATTATTATTATTATTATTATTATTATTATTATTATTATTATTATTATTATTATTATTATTATTATTATTATTATTATTATTATTATTATTATTATTATTATTATTATTATTATTATTATTATTATTATTATTATTATTATTATTATTATTATTATTATTATTATTATTATTATTATTATTATTATTATTATTATTATTATTATTATTATTATTATTATTATTATTATTATTATTATTATTATTATTATTATTATTATTATTATTATTATTATTATTATTATTATTATTATTATTATTATTATTATTATTATTATTATTATTATTATTATTATTATTATTATTATTATTATTATTATTATTATTATTATTGTTATTTTTATTATTATTGTTATTATTATCGTTATTATTATCATCATCGTTATTATCATCATCGTTATTATTATCATCATCGTTATTATCATCATCATTAATATTATCATCATCGTTATCATTATCATCATTATCATTATCATCATTATCATTATCATCATCATTATCATTATCATCATTATCATTATCATCATTATCATTATCATCATTATCATTATCATCATCATTATCATCGTCATCATTATCATCATCATTATCATCATCATTATCATTATCATCATCATTATCATCATCATTATCATTATCATCATCATTATCATTATCATCATTATTATTATCATTATTATTATCATCATCATCATTATTATTATTATTAATTACTATTACTATTAATAACTACTATTAATCTTCACTGTATTTTACTTCACTTTATTTTACGCCAAAATAAGTACGTGGTAATTTCGTGACAGATGTATTAGGAGATCTTAGTGGACCGGTGTGTGACAGAGTCTTTAACTCTTATCTACAACCCATACCGTTTAATTTGTCACGTGTCTCCAGAGACCTCAGCGTTAGACACCTGAACCTCTGCTTCTTTGACGAGCATATGACAGATGCGATAGTGTCCACAGACGCTAGTGCTAGCCAAATGTATCCCTGTGTTTACATGTGCCAGGAGATGGTATTAGGGTATATAAATGACAGCACATTTGCTATCACCCCCTATTTCCATTTTATTTCGTTTTTTTGAGATTGTTTTATAGGGAAAGTGGAGCTGAGGGGCTCTAATATTAAACATACAGCCTGTTATTTATCTTTACGGCCGGTGAAAAAAGGCAAAAGTGCTTAATCTAAAGGGCTTAATCCCGGAACTTTTAAATGCTACGCATTCTGGAAATTTAAATTATTTAAATTACTTTAAAAACTTATATTAAAGGCACGAGTTGAACCAACACTAAAATTTGGATGGCCCAGGGAGTATTAATGGAATGGAAAATTTAGAGATTTTTGATGTTTTATCTAAAACCAGTAGAGCATCTTCTTGAGTATTGTTCACTATTTGAATTATATTTTAAAGTACACTACTATGAAAAATCATACTTTAAAGTAACAATGATTGCGAAAATGCTTTACGGAACTCAGAGGAACGTGTTTAAGGTATTTTTCTTGGCAGTATCAACGTCTCTGTCTTACAAAACTCATTTCATGGCCTAGTTAGGTGATTTGCTGCTGTTCTACACTTTTCTGTAATTTATTTCAAACCGAGTTGAAGCATTGCGGAAAATGAAACGTTACTCCTGAGTGTTCGCCATCATAAACCAGGAAAAACCTAGTACTGGAATATTTCAGAGTATAACAAAGCACACCGAGGGATGATTCTGCCATAACGTGCCAGTCTCGCATTCGGGGATCCCGGATTCGATTCCTGTTGACAGCTCACATTGACGTTTGGGTTTTTCGTGATTTGTTCCTACTCGGCAAGGTAAATCCTGGAGTTGTGTGTCTTCTACCAAAGCTCTCCTCTCTTACATTCCTCTCATTCTGCCTCCCACTCTCGTGTTGCAGAACCACTCCGGGGCTATAAGTTGCTTGACGAGGGCAGATGGTGCTAAAGCTTGCGGTTTGGAACTTCTTTTTGGCTTGGTCAGAGAGTGGCCGTTCGAGTCATAAGTTCCGCGGTTCCATGGAAGCTATCGCTGTGCCAACATTTTCCGCGTGCGAGGTGGTTAAGCCAGTTAACTGTTAGAAAACTGCGTGTCTCTACCAATTCCTGCAGCCCAAAGGTCTCCTGCAGTTCCTTCACCTCATCAGTTCCTCCCGGGGGGTAACGGATCCAAACTGCGAGTGGAGGTGCTAGGTGTCACCTCTGTTACTTGATCTACCTCTATAATAGGATAATGCCTTAAAAATTTAAAAGAAGCAATGCAAATATCACGGTTGTTACCTAACTAATTATTGGTAAGATTAATGAATCTATAAATATATGCTACTCTGATAGATAAATACCTGCGGCAAATAATTTCCAGGTCTAAATTCAATGGATAGTGCAGGCAGCACAACTTGTAATTTAGCTAGCCAAGTTTCGCGTTAGTGAAAAACAATTAGTTAAGTCAGAGGTTAAAGGTCATTAGGAGTTCGGCGAAGTCAAGTCACCAAGAAATCTATTAGCTCAAGGCTCAGGTACTTGGAACTCAGATACGTTCAGAAGGCGAGGTACTAAAACACATGTAAGCCACTTTTGAAAATTACAAAACAAAGGGAATTCTTAGAAATCAACAAGTCAGAGAGGGAAAACTGTGTTTCAGATGCGAATAAGACATTGAGAATTGCTAACGTATGATGTACGAACTTTGATGTGAGATATGAAGTTGGCAAGACTTATGTTGTTAAAATAATGTTCTTTTTTAAAATTCCTGTCTTTTCCTTCGATTCTTTTAGTTTTACAGAAGAATTCTACCATGATCGATTATTATCGGCAGTTCGTAGCACCTGAAGACCGTGCTCGGGTTATACATTTTCGAGTTCGAGATTATAGGATTCTACGCTTAGCATGTCAGCGAATAGACTTCTCAACTTTATTAACGGAACAATTATTTTGCGTCATAAATTTGTTGATAAATCAGACGTTGGTAGATAAAATACCTGAACATACACATTTTCTAGAGCTAAGATGTGGATACAGTTTAATTCTTCGTTCTCAAATAGTGAGCAACTCCTTTCAAACAGTAAGCAACTCTTTTCAAACAGCTCATTTATTTATCTGCAATAAAATAGTTAACAAACGTTACTAGTGTTGTCCAATCTCACACACACACACACACACACACACACACACACACACACACACACACACACACACACACACACACACACACACACACACACGAATACCCTAAAGCAAAGCTGTAATAAATCGCTGGAGTAACAGAAGAATCGTCATCAAATAAATATATCATTGTGGAGGCGATATCTAAGTAACAATGGAAGGAAGACATTAATACAGACATTAGTGTTCACTATAATTCAATACTCAAAGACCTCTAACCGAGCTCCTAGAAAACAAAGCATGTGATAGACATCAACATTGTTACAATATTATTTAGTCTAATTTTGGCTACTTTTAACGCCATTAAATACAAATATATGCTTTCTAAATAGTCATTAATATACCACAATCTTTTGTCGAAGTTACCATATTTAGTCATTAAATGCTTAATAAACACTACAGACGTTAACAAAACCTTGCGAAAGAAAATGATAAAGAGCAATCACAAACGTCATATTTATTTTTCAAATGACGTACCTACTTAAAGTTGAGAAAATGTAAAAGTACATCACGAAATGGTTTAAAAACAACTCACAGCATTAAACTCATAGTGTTTAACTTACCAGTTACTGTAGCTTCCATTGGAAAAACTCAGTGGCTTTTCAGTATTAAAATTAAATCAAAATGATTTATATTGTGACTTTGTGGGTTCGTCGAATTAAAAGACAAATTTTCCGAAATTCTAAATGTTCTTTATTTCCCTAGAAATACACTGTTGAGTTCTCGCGTAACAACATATCTTGCACATATGCAAGACAATCTTCCACGGTCGATGACAGCACAAACGTGTTCTGATCACCCTCGTTTACATCAGCTCTTGTTACAACACTTCACAGCTGTTTTCTACTACTCACAACTCTTGTTTTACAACTCATTCTTGGCGAGTTGTCACCTTATTAAATACCTCATTGATAAATTCGAGACTCTCCCAGAAGAATAAAGAAACCGAATATTCCATCACATTCCAGAAGCGTAACTTAATCGATGCCACCAAGTCCTTTATCACAGCTATCTTTGTTTGCCGACTTTGTGTACACTAGCCGCGCTATCGTTAACTGCTCATGCAAGCTCTTTATTACCGCGAAACATTATCCGCCGTTTGTTATCTATTTGCGCCAAAACTTTAATGCCCGTTACTGCGACAATATATACATATACATATATATATACATATTATGTTATTAAAAATAACTAAAGCTGCATCCTCTGATAAAAATAACAGAAATATCACCATATAAGTGGTAGCGGATACGTGAAAAATGACATGAAATAACCTTTTTGGATTCCTGAAAGAATTCTGGGCTTAAGTACAGTTGGTACTCATTCGAACTATTGTTTTCGAGTTATGTAGCTCACACAGAGCTGCACACTTAGAAGATATTTTACAAAAAATGTTACTAGTTTCTCTCAAATTGCTTACACTATCCACTGGGCTATTTATATATCTTACAAACTATTCTTACAAAATTATTTTATATGTATTGCATGTTAATTCAGATAAATATTACTGCAGTGTTATCGTCACTTTTAATGTTTTATGTGTCACGTACAAGTGAAATATACGAGGCTTAATTGATGGCCAAAGAGTCGACTGAGTTGAACTCGAAGTTGTGAATATTTTTATATGACCATGAGAAGCAAAAGAATGAAGTTTTACTTAAAAATAACTAATTAGACATTTTACACTAATAAGAGTAAATATCTTGGGAAAGTTTTCATAAAAGTTCGAAATAAAATTTATTTGACATAACTTACTTGCATTAACAGTGCAGGTTATTGTTCTAACAAAAACTTTAGTGTTGAGATTTCATCTGAAATTTTTTTTTTTGAAGATACCTGAACCCCTTCACCTAAAGCATTCTTGGATTAATACCCGGGATTTTATGAGTGTGTGTGTGTGTGTGTGTGTGTGTGTGTGTGTGTGTGTGTGTGTGTGTGTGTGTGTGTGTGTGTGTTACTGAAAGCAGTATACGTCAAAAACGAAAAGTCAATTAAATATACTTGGTATTTAAGTTCAGCATCTTATGCGGATGTAAGAAGTAGATTTTTAAGAAAATACCTCATGAAAAACTGTACTTTACTTGAATCGTTTCGGAAATATTCGATTTAATGAAAAAATGAGTATAACGATTGTGATTAAACTACTTAAGATAGTTAAATGGAAAATTGAAATATACACATATATATTCAGAATCTTCGGGGAATAGCCTATAGAGTATTCTTCATTCTGGATTATTATTGCTTTAACTTAACTGGTAAACCAGCAAAAGTAAAGAAAGCAAGCACACGGTATATGGAAAATACTGAAATACTTTTATATGATTCACTATATCTAAGATATTCTTTGTTATTGGTTTAAAATTTCAATGCTTACCTATACTTTGTGAGTTCCTTTTCACATCAATTACTTATACACTGGAAATGGTTGCTCCATGCATTGGTCGCTAGTTTGATGCAGCCTATTCTGAAGTTTTAAATTTTGAAGCATTGTGGCCTATCCAAAGGGTATGCGTGGATATGTATGGGAGTAAGAATGGTTCTAATGACACCGGAATGCAAGTTTCAGACTGGTTTAATGATTACTTCTTTATATCATCACATCAAACTCGAATTTGCCAAACAAGGGTTACCAATATATCACTGTTCAGAGTTACCGTACGTCATATACATATTACTCGATAACTATTTAATTCGTTACTCACGTAGGAACCGACAGATACCTTTTCTCATCGCTTCTGGTCTGCCTTCGCCCAAGACAGAACCAGAGGTGTTTCTTAAAGGGGGACGTATGCAAATATTCAGGGTCTTACATAAATAGCCATAACATCCTAAGTGTTCAAGTTATAGAGGTGAAACTTAGTATACTCATTTAAGATAATACAGTTAATATGTACAATTGTTTTCATAATTTTCCATTGTTTATAGCTAATGCTAGATATTTTTTCTATATGCAGAGATATTTACAAACTTAAGCCATTTTTTTTTCAAAATTCACATATGCCATCTTTCTGAAATTTGGTATGTTATTTTAAAACACACTAAAATGAATTTGTTGGATTTAGATTTCTTATTGAAGCTGTATAGAATTTAAAAAAAAAAATGTTAATCATATGCATCCTTCAAAAATTAAAATAATTTCATATATTTTGTATCATTACACTCCATCTGGAGCTTAATCTTAAATTCTAGAGCCAACAAAATGTTCATTGTGGCATAAGAAAGCTGTGTGCTAAATTGCATCACTGCAGATGAAGTATTTTGAGAGAAAATGGGTTGAAGTTGGAGAGAATGCAAGTTACGGGGAAAGGCAATTAAAAATACAATAACTATTATTTAGTTTGCCTTTTAATTTTAAGTCAGAGCTTCCCATATTCATAGTCTGTATTCTCATTCTGGTCTTCTTCAGCCTTTCTTTTTAAATTCCTCTTCTGTCTTACTTCTTTCTGCATTAATTTCATAGCTCTTTCTGCACCAGCGATGCGTATGTTGTCGATACTCTGCAAAACTGTTTCCATAAACACACCAGGTTGATACCCTAACTGATGCACAACTCTCTTTCTGCCAACATTCCCATCATTAAACACGATTGCAGCATCAAATGTAGCAATTTTCACCACTATGGAAGACACAAATGATGCTTTGGGACACCTTTTCCATATCAAACTGTTCAGGCTTTCATTTGGGTTTTGTGTCTCTCCATAGAGACATTTTTTTAACAAGTCTGGGTGTGCTAAGAATTGGTAGGTGGGCTTTATGGATTCCAAGACAACTGATGGAAGACTGTGTTGCTACTATGCTACTATGCAACCTAGGGCATTTAATTTTTAAAGGTACGCACAGACCACGTACCGTCATAATATTTTGGTGTTTGATAGCTAACACTATATACTATTTTACAAAACAATATAAATATATTTTTTGAACATTTTCTCGTACGTCGCCCCTTAATGGGCCTCCAGCCCAGTTCTGTCTATCTGGGGTACTGCAGCTGTGTGTGACTTTCACCTCTCGAAGCCTTCTCTTTATTCACACCAAAATTCCTTTTGTAACTATTTTGTCCATTGTGATTATAAGTCTCGGCGATGCCATTACTGAGGGTCCCAACAATGCCTTTTCAAACGGAGTCAAGTGCTATGCACTTAGAATCCCTGCTAAGAACCGTCGTTATCCCGTGTCTTTTGTTAAACGACTCAACCAACTGCACTTGTTCGTGTTGTAACAAATACAAGGTTCCTTTGAAATCCATTACGATTCTTTATCTATTGCATACCTTAATTTCGGTATCAGTTAGAAGTAGTTATTACTTTTTCTCTTATTCATGAAAAGAGAACGTAATTTTCAAGCCATATCTGATTTGATTATTGCTCAAACCTAATGTACTCCTTTATTGCCCTTGTACCTACGAGAAGATATGTAATGAAGCCATTTTCGTAAATAAATATCTGAATTAACTTGAAGGAGACAGAGGATAAGAGTTTGCAGAATGGTTTGTACAAAAATGAGTATTTAGTGAGTGTACCGATTTATTTAGACAAAATTGTATGAAATTCAGTCCTCATAAAGAGCAGACTATAATTCAAGGTATGTATTGCATTCTTTATGTGAATATCTCAAAATTTCAGAACTTTGAAGACTGTCGGAAGGTTATTTGCTATACGTTCTGGCAATGATTCTTCATCCGTCATTTGGAATAGTCGAGACTTTAAGAAATTAAAAATTTAAAGCGTAAAGCGAATGCTTCACCGTAAAAGTCCTCTAGGTCGATGTACAATAGCTTCGTAAAAATCAAGCTGTTAAATGGCATTCATTCTTTACTACAATTTAAACAGCTAATCGTGCAAAGCCCTGTAAACCATCTAGTAGAATGTAAACGTATTAGACATGTTTATATAGTTCACTTATATCCCAGTAACGGGGCCTAAGGATGTTTCGGGATACAGAGGAAACTCGGAATAAAATGCTAGGGCAGGTAACTTTACCAGTTGAAATGTTAACCAAGAGCAGTGGTATAAAAGGCAAGGACATTACTTCTACTCCACATATCGGTTTTCTAGATACTTCTGAATTTAAAAGCACTTCAAAATTGCAGCACACAATACTAAAATGAACGTACGCTACGAAGCACTACACCAAAGAGAGTCGCTGTAGGCTATCCGGTCTTGCGAACCTGGAATTTTCCTGGTTGGGTGACCACTTCATTGCTAGCTAGGTAGCGTGAAATGGGTGGCATTGATAGCGAAATGAATATCGCGCCAATCGCCTGGAAATCTCTGTAGATTTGCCTTTAATAGTTGCAGAGAATTTCCAAGACAAAATCAGCTGTTTAATATTGCTCAGCCGTTATCGAAATTGGAGACTTCCCATGTGGAAGTCCGTTCATGCTTAGCTGGTGGTTTCCACTCTGATGAACTTTAGATTATACTCAATTCATTGAAGCAAAAAATATGCTGAAAACCTACAGCAATTACTGTTCTTCAATTTTGCGTTTATTGAGACGTATTGTATTTTGCCTGAAGGTTCAAACTAAAACTTTGTTGAAAGGATTACACAAGCCTAAATGCGCTTTTTGGGATAACGAAGTAACGTAAAATAGAATTATTCCCAAATTTTCTGTTTTCTCTCCCTTATTTATGTTGGTTGGTAGCATATGAAGCGTCCTATGCAGACAACACTTCTCCAAAAATTATAAGTAAACTGAGTACACCAGAGGAAAAACGTACCTGAACCTGCATTATAAGTAGCTCATTTCATTTCATATAAGTAGATATTTATGATACAAGTATTGAGGGTGGAGTTGTATTGATAAAAACGTGGAAAGAAGCAGAGTGAATCAATCCTACGAGCAAAATGTAGTTTCTTTTAACAAAACCTTGCACTGATAAGCGTGTAGCCCAGGGCTGCCAAGTAACGCACTGGCATCGATGTCAAGCCGCACAAAAAAATAAATAAATAAAAAGAAAAATAAACTCATCGATTGTAAATCTTTCGTAAAACAATTTTTAATACTTGCATAATTCATAATTTAAATCGATGTTCTCTTACGTAAGGGACAAAATTACGAATGGCTCTAGCGAGTTTTGATGTTTTTCATGCTCTTGATATTTAAGCCTTTGTCGCTACATTTTTCACTCGCTAATAACATCAATTTACCCTACAAAATCCCATAAATGACTATTATTTTCTTCTTCTTCAGTTAAAACTTTTCCAGGTGTTGAGAATATTTAGAGGCTGGTGCCCCAAATTCCAACCCATTTCTTCGATGTTACCGAGAACTTGTTTTGTCTTTAGTATAGGATTTTAATAAATGAAACGATGCCAGTGTGATACTTAAGTTTCAGATGCTTAATATTAATAAATTCCAATATTTAAAATAAACTACTAACTGAGTGATTATGTAAATAATAAGTGCAATTATTACAGCTGTCCTAGGATTCTTTCACAAGTGCAAATAGGACTTAGCTATGACTATAAAATATTTAAGCAACTGAAATGATGTACTCAGCTTCATACGTGCACATGGACAACTGAATTATAAATTTCTAAAAACTGTATTAAGAATAAAAGCGACCTGAGTGGTTATTAAAGCGCAAACATCATTAAAATGAAACATATTGGTTGTTATTGGACGATCTTGAAGTATCAATCACAAAAGTGTGCAGAAATCACTTTCTCATGTGCTTGAGAGCGGCCTTGAGGTAGAATTTCGAATCAAACGACACAATACACCCGTTCTTTCTCTCCAAAGCGTTACGTGAAAGCCACTGGAAATTCATATACTACCTTTCACAAGAGGAAATACCCAGGTTCAATGAAATCTGCGTGAAGGTTCACGTAATTCTCAGTGCATCAGCTCACCTCGCAGTTTTTAAGAGCAATATGTTAGCAATCATTCTAAATTATCGGATAAGTATTGCAAATTGAACTTCAATACACCGATAGAAAATACTGTATTACTGTGTTTCGATTAAGTAGTGAACCAGAAACAAAATAAATAACAGATTTTAGGCACTTTACTCACAAACTACGTAAATAATCTACCCCTAGTTTCCATGGTTAGCTGAAGTCGTTGGTGCTTGACGTTGCACATCTGTGTCCTAAACTTAGATCAAATCTCATGTAAAGCATTTTCCTTCCTTCTCTCCTTCCCTCACTCCCTTTTTTCTTTATTTCGTAACAGGGCTATTACATTCTATATAACGTGCCCCACATATTAAATTATATAAATTAATCAAAATTCTGTCTAACACAGCTCCCCTTTTGAGCAGCAAATTACAATGTTACTTCTATTAGGCAGAGCTTGTAATTTTTCGCGCCTTCTTGACGAACCTGCAATGCGACTGAACTTTTACAACTGAATGATTTATGCATTTATAAAGTGTTAATTTCCACCGCCGCAAATAAAACAGGGAATAGGCGTACCTCAATTGTCAGTCATTTCTCCCGAAATTAATATTTTCTTTCAAAGATCCACAAACAAAGGCATCGCTCTATAAATCTTGAAGGCTGTTACCACGTTAAAGTAATTACCTTGGTAATGCTCTATTAATGTTCACTTTATTCATAAGAAAGAGCCAATAATTTTCATTTTAGAAGGTCCTGACAAGAAAAACGTATAAAAATCTTTCAGGAACTATAAACGAAATTTTTTATTTGAGAAATGTGTAGCTAACTCAGCTAGAATACATTACTTTGCACTTAATTATGAAGTAATACGACTCGATTACCATACTATCTAAGCAGAAGGCAATAAATTAATTTATTATACCAGGTGAGTCACCTTCCCCTATTTATTTTTAATTTATGCAACGTGGCATGGGACATATGTGACTTACGAATTTCTTGAATGGCTTCTAATGTATAATTTGTACAACAGTTTATAGAGGAGGGGTAGATAACTCAGTGCATGGGACAGAAAGCAATCACTATATGTCGATTCCAAAAACACAATACCCAGATACAGAGAACAGCATTAATAAATTCAGACGAATTTACAAATTTATCTTCATTAACGCGCGCACACACACACGCACGCACACACACACACACACACTCACTCACTCACCTTTAAACACGCTCCTGAGGTAACAACCTATCAGATGCATCAGTTGACAGTAGCATTGGAACACAAACTGGCAGAACCTTGGGATCAATTGGATTTAAATCTTCAACCAACACGTGTTTTCGTTCTGTAGCCATGTCAAAAAGTGCTAAAAATTAGGTAGATTGCTTTTGCTTCTGTCATAAATTATGGTAGCTTTTAGCTGCCAGTTTTTTATTTGTGGTGAAACTAACGAGCTCAAAACATTGTATGGAGCTGTAAAAAGCGTGTAAAGATCCGAGGTAGGGGGCTGAGGTCTCGTTTACTTATAAGTATAGGAACCCTACCTCACAAGTTAGCGTTGGATCAAGGAGGTTATACAACTTACTTCGACACTCTGACAATGTAAATTCTATAGGTTTGCATCCTTCGTGATCAGCTCAACATTTTATTACCCTTTGTTTTACCTCTTGGTGAGTATAATTTGATATTATAATACTAATAACATTTTATAACATTATAGGTGTTTAAAACTACAATAATATCCATGCTTTTCACTTGCAGATATTTATAAATATATAGTTGATAGTAGATATTTTATTATGGTCGGTTATGTGCTTCACCCATTCAGCCATGTTACGAACATTTCACAAATGCAAAGTGAAACATAAGATTTAAGCATGAAACAAGAACTATGGGATTTAATGTCGTCCACATTCTCCTAAAAGAATGAAAGCCAACTGTATAACGTGGTTTACAACACTAGATAGGTACAGATCATAAGGGTCACAAGGTTACACATGATCCGTAACAAAATATGCACATAGCCCGTATTGACCCTTTATAGGGCAAGGGCCTCAACTACCTGCCGGTAGAGTGAGCTCGGTGCAATTCATATGGTAAGCAAATCCCTGTAGATCCCTAATTATCCGATCGCAATTCTTGTGTCTTTGGCTCAAAAGCGAAACAATAGCAACAATAAAGAAATAACTAATACAGGACAATAAAAACTAGGAGAAGGAAAAAAAAACTAAATCAATATGACGTCGTTTCGAACCTTACCTTTGTATCACCATATTCCAGCAAACTGATGCACTTAGCCAGCAGTCATGTACTCTATGTCGCTCTTTGGAAAACATTGCTTGTATTATATGCATGAAAAGACGTTGTTTATTTAAGATTTGCAACCACCTGATCCTCATTCAGGGCTGGAAGTATTAATGCTGTGTGCGTATAGTACCGAATAGAAGGGCAGAGCTGCAATAACAGCTTTTGTGCTAAAGGGTCAATGTTTTCACATTACGGAATACACTGCGGGTTGTATATTTAAGAATAAATAGGGGCAGCTGACTCACCTGGTATATTATAGGAAAGTATTTAAGAGTGTAGCATATGGTATTAAAAGTCACAAATATGTATTGTTTAAAGGAATAGGTGACAGCTTATTAAGTAATTAATTATATATTAAACAGAACACAATGCAGCTGTAGATTACTTCAAAGTGAAGCTTCTGTTTACACTTAGCAGTGTTGCCGTGCTGAGTATTAACAAGCGCTATACATTGTTGCCATGTTTCCGTATCTCAGTTTCTATAAGTGTGCTTTATTCTTATTCGTCCTAATAAAAAGCTCTAGAAAATTAAAAATATTTCTTAATTTTACATTTCAGAAAATAAGAATACGGGAACCAGAGATGAAAACATCAATAACTGGTACTTTTAAAACTAACTGCTAGCAACGCGATAATTTCGGCTATTCTTCTACCAAGTTAGCGGGTTCACTATAGGGTTTACATTTTTCCCGTTTTCCATTTACTTTTTACCCACCTCGTATGGGCTTACACCTCGCAGGTGGAAAGACGCCTGTAAAGGGGCAGAAGAACTCTGGATTCGGGGGAATATCCAGGATGGGAAATCAGCCTGATGCATATGAGTAAAGAAACTTATTTGGAATATTGCTAAAAATGGATGAAAGGAAGGTAATTATGTAGTAGTTGATGGGATTAATGGTGAAGAAGCACCTGCCCATCTGATTCGTCTACTAAAATTTCCACACATGATCCCCTGGGATCGATCTTGGTTTGTCTTGGTGAGAGGCAAACGTTCAGAGCGCTAATATTATTGAACTATCTTCTTATTAGATATATTATATTTACGTTTATAGCATCATGGTGCCTGAAAATCACCACTCATTCAGTATTTAATGCTCAATCACATTAGAACGTGAATATAAAGGACATTATTTTCAAATGTTTATCATCGAAACATGTAGGTAATATCCATTATATCGTTTTCACGATTTCATCATCGTTTTGTCATTAATGAACGCAAATAAACGAGCTTATACTCCATACTGAACAGCAGAATACTTACTTTTGTTTTATATAAAATATCTATTTATCTCCTTAAAGTAAATATTGTCGCGGTAACAGGCATTAAAGTTTTGGCGCAAATACAGATAACAGATGGTGGATAGTGTGCAAAAAAGATAGATAAGATAGAGGACTTGCCGGCACAGATAGAATTTCACGTTGGGAAGGTTCTAGTGATATTGTGATTGACAGAGAAAAGTTGTTTCTTATTTGTACGAGAAGCCTCTCGAAATTATGAATGAGATATATAGGAGATTGTGACACGCCAGTCGTAAGTTGTAAAACAGTCGAGGGAGAGGTAAGCAGAGAACAGCTGAGAGTGTTGTAACGAGAGCTGATGTTGTAAACTGAACGCTGTCTGTTATTGTCATCGACCTTGGAAGATTGTGTAGTATATGTGATGTAATGTTGTTACGTGAGAATTGAACGGTGCATTGCTACGGAAATGAAGAACATTTAGAGTTTCGGCAAATTTGACTTTTAATTCTACGAACCCACAAAGTCACAATATACAGGAATATGTGGAACTTAAAATTTACACTATTTCTAACAGTCCTGAGAAAATTTTCCATTGCAGTGGAATTTTTACTGAGTTAAGGACAAAATAAATTAGTATCATATGAAGGCATTACAAACAAAATAACAAAGGAATAGCCAATCCCTGCGTCACTCTTCCATAGAACTCAAAAGTACACGTCCATCCCCAATTTTCAGATGCATATTTTCTGAAATAGAAAATTAAGAATCTCATGAATATATATTTTTTCAGGAGTACTGCACACCCAGTTTGAGTAAAACTAATAAATAAATTAAAGATGTCCCTGATCTGCTGCTGTCAAAATACGGTTTTGATTTTCAGTTCCAACAGTACAGTAAACTAATACTTTCAAAGACCTTTTATGTTCAATTCGGAGTCCTTTAACACGAAATACAGTACTTGTGTACACATGTAGCGATTTATTCCGGTTAATTCGTTTATTAAACAATGTAATTACCTTATATTTGGGTTAAATAGCTTTTGTTACTAATGCTTGGTGTTCACACAAATTTGGTGCGTACCCTCATGTTAATGGAAAGGTAAACAAAAACAAGTGATAAATTAAATAGAGCTGCAATAAAACTCTAAAGCTCCATTCAAATAAATATTAACAATAACCTTATTAGTTTTGTTTGCAATTTTGATTACTGTAAATCTACCAACTCGAATGTTCTCTGAAGCTAAGGGAAGTAACTAAATTATCGTACGCTATAATTCAATAAAGTGGCATTAAGAAATTTAAAAACCGAAACGAAACAATACTGATGTGCTACATTTAGATGATTTTCTCTGCCCATTATTTGCGTTTCTACAGCTAGCATTTTTGTAAAAAAGAAACTGACTTTTAACTGCTTTATGTTAACCTAGGTAAACGTTTGCTGAAGTGGTCTCTTTATATATTTCCTTTGAAGTTAGAAAGGCGAAACCTGAGACGGAAGTGTTAGACAACGCTTTAAGAAGCCGATTTCTATAAGATGTCTTTAAAAAAAAAATCGCTCAATGCTGATTCTGATAAGCATTTGTAGAAATATTTTTATTGCAAATTTGTTGCTTTGGAAATGGAGGAATACTAAAGGCTTAAGCGATAGTAAACACTTTCAGGAAGAGCTGGTCCATGAGAGGGCCTTGAAATTCCATTCATTGGATGATCACCAGGAGGGAAGCCGTTCTGTTTGGGAAAGGTGTAAGTAATGGAAATATCTCATAAATAGTGAACTCCACCAAAATAGAAAGAAAAAATTAAAGACAAATGTTCTTGATTTAAGACGATTTCCATTTCTTTGTGCAGTACGAGTTTGTTATGATAACGCTATTTAAAGGGAAGAGGAGCTGAAAGACAATTTATAGAAAATTCAAGATATATATTTCGTTTGTCATGATCATATTTAAAATTTATGGTAATGTAATCAAAATCGCCATTACTGTTGTTGAGAACATACAAATATTTCAAAAATTCTCCAAGTAAGAGTAATTTGGAGATGCCAGATTTTTCTGAAAATTTGGTATTGCATCCTCTGAGGATTTTGAACTTTAACACCGATTTTGATTTTTAACCAACATTTCGTTTGTAAGTTATTCTGTTGTCAGACGCACAGACGCACGCTCTCTCTCCCTCCCTCCCTCTCTCTCTCTCTCTCTCTCTCTCTCTCTCTCTCTCTCTCTCTCTCTCTCTCTCTCTCTCTCTCTCTCTCTCTCTCACACACACACACACACACACACACACACACACACACACACACACACATGCACACAACCCCGTTTTAAAGATTCGTTTTTCTTTAAATTCAGGGAATGCAGAGAAATCGGTATCGAATTATGCTGCATAACAGCACTTCCTCTACCTTTAGTGCGTAATAGAGAAAGCAACAGAAACTGCCACGAACAATCAGATCTTAGACAACCGAAGTAGATGGCTCCGCGGAAACAAGCGGGGTTTGGATTCTGGAGGTTTCGGTGTCGATTCTTATCGATTTGCCTCTTTGAGATTGGATTCTATCATGATTTTCTTCGGTCGATAGGAGAAAGCTGGAGTAGTTACTCACCTTCACAATCTCTTTTCCCTCATTTTCTTTTCAATCCCCTTTCTTCTCGTCGTTAAGCTGTGATTCCTGGTTTCATGGTGTATGGAGGCGCTAGACAAATGGCGGGATACTTCTACTAAAGAAAGAAGGCACTAAATTACTGCATGGTTGGAAGGTTCGTTTATCGTCCTATCTAGGCAGAGCCATAAATGGAACCTGTTGTGGGGTTTTCTGCGCGTATCTGTGCCCTGTCTCTGTGGCACACGTTTTCTTTTTCCTCCTGGGGTGTGATATAATCTGTCTCAAACTAGAACCATCCTGCTAGAAAGAGGGAAGAAAGATTTAGTTCTTAGGCCGCTTACTGGCGGGGGGAAGTTACAGGAGGTAAAAACGCTTATTTGACATAAATTGTTTTGAGGATGTGTTGTAAAGCCTTGAATATTAATAAAGGTTTATCAGTTATACAGAGTTAAAGAAAATTAATCACAAATGAGGAAGTCTTCAGAAGATATTTGCAGAACTATATTTTATTAGTCACACAAATTTAAAGAATGCTTTAATCAATGTCACTACAGCTATTATTCACAAAGCGTCACGAATAGCTTCAAACTGATCCGATAAAAGTGTGAAATTTTATAAACTCGTTTTTTTTTATATTTCTAACAAAAGAATGACACCATTCTGTATTTATCCATAGGCATGTTCATTTGCCGTTTCTTGTATAGGATCTGTCATACGGAGATGCGGTTTACACTACAGCATGAGTGTTTGAGCTACTCCTTTGCACGCCTGCTTGCGTAGGCAACCCGCAGATCTCGAACTTGCCAGAGTGGAAAGTGTCCGTGTACTTCTTTACGAATGAACTAATCCCCACGGAATTAAAGAAATGTAAACATAATTTAGCAAACCTCCCATGGTGTAAACGCTGTGGAAAAGTGGACACGCAGATACACAGAATTACCACCTGCAAAAACATATCTGAGATCTGGAAATGGACTAAACATAAAATCGGCGTGCTGATTGGAAGCAGGGCGGAATATACGACAGTGTCAATAATTCTATCCTGGAATATTAAGAAACGCAACACTGCACGGACTCAAATGTGGTTGATAATGGCTTTTAACCACTATTGCCTGAGTGCAGATTATCCTAATTTATTTGCATTCAAAAAGTGGCTCAGAGCAGAGCGATACAAAATGCGTAGATATCATGAGGTGTGGACCGATTTAAATGATCAACTGGATCTCACTTGCAAACTTTTGCGCGGGTGCGCACACCGATTTCTTCTAAAATGTTGCAACAAAATGTAACTAAAAATGAATAAATAAAGTAAAACCAGCCCTCCCAATCTACCTTTCCCCCTTTGTGATCCTGATTGTTTATTTTAAAAAGGTAGAAGTTTAAAAAAAGCTCTTTGTCATATTGCACAATACGGTTATTGGCATGCCTACAAGACTTGGAATTTTGCTATATGTACATCCAAAAAAAGAAGCTTGCTTTGGAGATATAATAGGAACTAATGATGCGCAAATTTTCTTATCGTATTATCATTCTTACTAAATATACATAACGTAACTCGTGGCATAATAGCTCAAGTTGGGCCTGAGACTTCCAACCCGACTGCCGGCTTCATGCCCACATAGAGGTGGGCGATAATCTAACCAATACGGGGAGGAGATATGGTAAGCATCACCCCTCCCCCCGCTGAAAGTTGGCTTTTCAGACCAGGATTCACTACCTAGAATAGCTCCTTAATTTCCTTACGAAGCTGAGTGGGTACCGGTCCTATAACCGGGACTTAAAATCCGCAACCCTCAGGGGTGGGAGCTCGGACTCAGGGAACCACGCACAGGCTCTTTTTTCTGTAATTTACGTCCTCCAACGTCAAGTCATATCGGACGGTGAATGAATTGGGTGAAATGATGCTCAAATGAGTCCAGGGTCAATTAAGCTTAGAGTTACCCGACATTCGTCTTGAAGGATAAGGGAACCCCCTGAAAAAACCTTATCCAGGTAATTCACCCTGACCGAGATTCGAACTCGGGACCTCTTGAACGCACAGGCTAGCCCAATACACCACGGCGAAGGACACTACATATACGTGATACTTTGTTCCATCTTTGAGGGATATCTTTCCGGTAACAGAAATTAAAAGGTGTATGATTTTATTTCCGTGAGAGCAGATGATTAAACTGGCAGTAATTAAAGTCAAGAAAATTGTCTAATAAATCATGGGGTGATCTAAAGACTTGACATCACTTATGCGCTTTGTTAAAAACGTACGTTTTGAAAAATACTAAGCACAAGGTGTAACGTTGGTAATAATAATTATGATAATAATAATAGTAAATTGTATCAACGCGCAGAACTGAAATTCTTTGCAAATATCTCAAACCACTTTAAAAAATTTCGAATTATTCGTGCACACTAAACGTTTAATTAACTAAAATTAAAGCTTGCTGTCTGTTCGAAAGCTGTGACATTGTATTGTGTCAGTATTTTGGAGTATATAACTATGGAGATCACATAAATATAATAGTAAAATGTATCTGGATGTCGAATCGTAAAGGCAAGGATGAAATAATACTTAGGCCTGTTTGGCACAACCAGACATGAGTATGAGAGGTACGTTTGTTAATCTCTAAAACTTTCCTCCTGACGTTAGATACTATAAGCTTCTTTCTTTGACCTGCCCAGCATTGAGGAAAATTGCTGGCTTATATGTCGGTTGGAGCGCTGGCAATTTTCCTGTTGGGGCAAACAGGTGCCGACAGTAAACATCACAGAAATATATACCTCTAATTGGCAACCGTTAATGAGGCGGAAAAAGAAGAACATTTCTATTGAAGTATACTTGACAAAGAGAAGTTTCTATATAAAGATATTTTGCAATCGCAGAATTCCCTTTATTGATCTCTGCAAGTATGAAGTCACAAATTTCTCTGAGATTGAGGCTTTCCTTGCGTAAAAGTAATTAGTTTGTAATCTGTTTAGGGGATTAGTCATCATTTGCAAATGATATAAATCCAGCGTACATAACCTAATAAATAAATTACCATAGCTGAAAAGTACAGTGCCCATTAAACTGATATTAATAAATAGAAAATGCCATGTGTTAACTTATAAATATCTGTAATCTGTCATAGAGAAAATCATCATAACCATCTTTAGCAAAATGAAATGAAGTGTGCAGTGTTTAACGCCCGCTTTTACTACATGCGGCACCGCAGGCGATGACACTGATGATACATGAAATGAAGATAGAGCAAAGGTAAAATAAGATGGAGGGGAAAACAGAAGATCCCCGAGAAAAAACCCTAGAACTGTGTTATCCACCACAAATCTTAATTTGCGGTCGCCTGGGATCGAACGCGGGTCACCTTGGTGAGAGTTAAGCAGTCTAACAACTCGGCCACGACCCGGTCCTCACCTTTAACATCTCCACATAACTATCTGTGTATACCTTAATGTCTAAGTCATAATATATCTATTCTACATAAGTATAGAATATCTATATCTTCAGTAAAAATTATTTTGAGAATCGCTATATTCACTGGAAATTCCGCATAAGTCAGTTACCATTTTCTTTCAAGGAACTTGGTATTTAGATATCATTTCCATGCCTATCTGTCCAGTTATTCATTCTTGTAGCGTAATTTCATCGATTCATTTAGCTAATCAATCTGTATTATATAAGCCAAATGAACCAAGCATCGTATTTTATTTGGTGTGCATTGGGGCTAAATGTTGTGGGCGTGGTAATGCGTTATTTAAACTGGATTTTAGAATTTGACATATTGTACGTTCTGCAATGTTTGACATGTAAGGTAATAATTATAAGGAGGATTGGCACAAAAGTAGTATCATCGTCACATCTGGCAGTGCATTTAAACACCTAACAGGTATTATGCTTTCTACTGAGTCCAAACAGCACGTATTTGGTAATTTCTAGCCTTTTGTATCGATTCTTGTAATAGTGTTAAACGGCGGACTATTGCTCACACTCGTGACTTCACTTACGGCTGTGTATGGAAATAATGTTCATTTCAAAGTGCCATGACGTCACTTGTATGGTTGCTGAGCCTAGAATTCAAATGCTTAGTGTTTCCGTAGAGGCGTACGACTTGTGTGTCGGAGAAGTTGCCTAGCAAGCAACACGATAACATTCCACGTGGTAACACGTACTGCTGTCTACGGTATGTTTCCTACCAGAAAACGTTTCGCAGCGTTTGTTTTTATTTGTTTAAGGCGATTTGTATTTGAACCCGGGGAGGATTTTTATTATTAATTTATGTTCTCCAATGTGAAGTCATACTGGATGATGAATAAAATGGATGAAACGATGCTCAAATGAGCCCAGGTTCAATATAGCTTAGAGTTAACCAACATTCTTCGTTTAGGATAAGGGAAACCCCGGGGAAAATTTTTTTCAGTTAACTCACCTGACCGAAATTCAAACTCTGGGCCTCTTGAACATGAGGCCGATACGCTACCATCTGCGCTACGAAGGCGGGCAAGAGGCCTGAGAATGTTGTGGCCTATTTCTACAACTCTAAATGAAAACCTCCGTATGAAATGAACTAATTTCGGCAGAGGCATGCAAGGAAAATTGACAGA
Source organism: Mantis religiosa (assembly GCA_030765055.1). Taxonomy (NCBI): domain Eukaryota; kingdom Metazoa; phylum Arthropoda; class Insecta; order Mantodea; family Mantidae; genus Mantis; species Mantis religiosa. The sequence continues at coordinate 440,540 of JAUKNK010000123.1, forward strand.
TTTGATTGTTTTATTTTATTTTATCTTTTGCATGTACGTTTTCAAGATACGTTGTTTGGTCTACACTATTTGACTTCCATTAGCTTATTGACGCTCTTAGAATTGAACACCATGCTTGCTAAGCAACTTCTCCGCCACTCGTGATATGTCTTTCACTTAAGAGCTGCCACTTGTTTTAAAAAACTGAAACAAAACGATGATGATGGTACACTCTGAAACGAACATTCAATTTTTATACGAGTTTGAACTAGTACCTTGAACAGTGAGAAATATCTATCAGTGGCCAGCACTACTTATAATTTAAGAACTGAATCCATTAACTCTTTGTGAAATTTCATACTTAAATCACCCCTTTTTGGTGAACCAACACCTTACCGTATGGTTTTACTGCTGGAACTTGCCGAAAGTGGGCTTGTCTAACTCACCAGACAAAACTAACTCCGCAAGGTTGCGATGGAAGTGACGTGAGCAATAGGGCTGAAATCTGAGCAGAAGGAAAGAAGCGAGTGCGTTCTTGAAAAGGTTTGCCTTATCAACTCTCTCCGGCTTCAAGAGCACTCTTGCCAAGCGCCGGCTATTGTTCACGTTCTGTGCCAGAAGTAGATAAATTAAGGTCCCGTGCAGCTGCACTCTCCTTGTAATTGGAATTAAAGACAAGCAGTTCGACATTTGAAAAAAATATGTTCCTCTTAATTTTTCCATTCACAGAAAAAAAATAATTAAATCACTGCAGAATTTGAACAGTTTCTCTGCATCTTTGAATTAAAAACCTAGCTACAGATGAGTAGAGTCCTAAAATTAATCTTCTCAGCACCTTACTTTATTGAGCATATGTATAATTTGAAGGCCTCGAAAATCACAGTGCTATGCATCAGTAGAAAAAAACTTCTCTATCAAGAACTAAGAATATTCCACATAACTTATGAAGATAGTTGATATTTGAAAGCTTCAATGCCAGGGCATTGAATAAAATAACCGTACATAATCCCTCATTTAATGAAATATCTTTGGCACTCATTTGGGAAATCGCTGTTCAAATCCCGGTTTAAGAGATCGGGATTTTTATTACCTTCTTTACTCTTGTATCTTGAATGTACAGAAGGTATTACATTACACCCAAAATGCAATATGGAAATTTCAACGGCGAAAACAGGTTAAGATGCACACTCACCAAAACCTTTTTAGACAAAGGTCTGTGCATATGTGTGTATTTGTCTGTGAACAGCATAACAATACCAATATCTTCCAATGATGAAACACGAAGATTTTGAAGAAACTTTTGCCACCACAAACTACAACTTCCATGGAAAGTATTTTATATTTCTATTTTATAGAAATTGACAGTAAAGTTTGATTAAGATACCACATGTTTTAGATATTTGCACAAAATATGAATTGCATCTGTTGAAATATCTGGGAATCAGCAGTGAAGTCCTCTTCATTCTGAATTATTTTTGTGTAAATGGTGAAGTAGGAGAGCACACGATTTATATGGCTATATTTTGGAGTTCGACTATGCTCAAAATATTCCTAATTATTGATACATTCTTGCATGGAAAGTGGTTAGTGTTTGTTTTCCTGTGTACTCAAAGAGTACTGAATTGCAAGACCATCATACAGTGATCCTATTTTTTAAAATGTGGGTGTCGATTTATCTAGGGTATCGTACAACGAAATTCTTAAATTTGAACTGAACGTCCAACTTGAAAACAAGTAATTGAAGGAATAAGTTTTTGTAAGAATATATTGTAGAAGAGTGGGTAGATAAAGTCACGTGAGTAAAACCAAGATATATTTTATCCCTGCAGTTGTATTATAAATGGAGAGGTATACATTCAAAGGTCCACCCATAGCACAAAGAAGGAAACAACATAGAGGTACACAACTATTTAACTACCGCCATAGTTTTGAACAGCTGCTCCTACAGAACATAAATAATATAATTACAATATTCCAACTTGCTATTAAATAAACCGCAACTAGATGGCAAAAGAGAATGAAACTCAGGTCATCTATCAGCTCAGTTTAATATTACAGGAAAGCTACCACGGTTCCCTGGGGATTAGACATGAAGAATTTCAGTGCTGCGAACCAAGTTAGGCCTTACACGAGGGCTGGACAGTCCCAGTGGCAGCAGGAACTGTGGAGTATGGTCCCTAAAGTTTCCAGCTTAAACATTTCTAATAGCCTCTTCGCTGATTTTCCTATCCTTATGCGCTGCCTAGGGCTGACGATTGTATACCAGAGAAGAAAGAGTTTTCTACTCAAGGTTCATCCTCCTAATACGTCGCATATAATATGCCTGACCTTGATATTCTGCAAGAAAGAAATGAGGGGCAGTAAAATACCCGTTAATATATAATCATCCTCATTATTTGTGTATCGACCTGCTAAAACATGAAGATACCTAAGGTCAGGAATCGAACCTTGATCTCCGTAATATGAGTCACGCTCTCAGTGCACTTTCTCTATGTTTACCTAGCAACAAGTGGAAGGATATTCAACACTGACAGTCAATTATGGTTTGTTAATATACCTGAGATGTTCATTGGAAAATACAGCTGCCAAGAAATTGCATGCACAGAACTTGGATTTGCGTCCTCATGCGCCAAGGATGAACAGTGGCCAGTCTGTCTCAAACTACAACGGCCATATTGTAAACATATGGGATGGAACATAGAGAGAAACAGGGATATTTTAACACAGCGCTCTGAGGCTGCTAGTTGGTTCCCGTTGGTACGCCTCTCTATACATACCTATGAATTTTCCTCCACCAATAAACATTCTAAGAGCATTCCTTTGAAGTATCTCGGTCTCTCTTTTTCTCCCCTCCTCATGCGCTCAATCTAATTGGAGGCAGGTTGTATGGAACTGCAAGAGGAATAAAAGCACTTCAAAAGCTTTCGTAACTAATGGCAACATTTCTGGAGAAGCATACTTTGTTTTGAAGTTATCTTTAAGTTAGCAATATCCTTTGAATCACACAATGTCAATACTATTTTATAAATGGAACTCAAAATTTGATGTACATCTTTATGACTAGCCTTGAATGGGGTGAAAATCACGCATTTTTAGAAAGCGAACTATTGCTTTCTTTAGCCTGTTACGCAAATTAGTATAAATTTTTCAAACAAAATCGAAAACTGCTGTTGCAGTTTTAGTATATGTATAGATTTCGTAAGATAAATAATGGTACGAAAGAATATATTACACATTTTCATCATCATCAGGCTTGTAGAGAAATAGTTAGCTATACAACAATAAAGCCTAAAGTAATGCTAAGTTCATTTCAAATAAATTTTAAACTTAATCATCTTACGAAATTTGGATCCCACAAACCTAAAATTACAATTTGAAAGCCCAGAAGAATCTTCGTAAGTGTTTTAATTTATGGGGAGATTGATACATAAATAACAATTTCTTGCAAGGTTTCTGGAAAATAAATACGAAGAAGCAGCGGTTGATTTTTAATAATTTTCAAATTTCGACATGTATATATCATACGTGTATTTTATTCGGGACGAGGGGTACTCGAAAGATGTGTAGGAAGCATCTTCCAATGAGTGGAGCAAGCTGAAGTTGAGGTTCAGTTTTTTTAAACAGAACCACTAAAGAGGCCCTAAGGGGTTGTTTAAAGGATTAGCCAACAACTTTCACAGTTTTAGTTTTCCAGATGACTTAAAAACGCTGTCAATTATCAGCCTCATATCAGTACTGCCTGTGTGTCTGAATTTCCTTCTCAGGAGTTCTGTTACATACCAGTAAATCTACTGACATGGGGCTGTCGCTTTTAAGAACACTTAAAAGCCATTGGTCAGGAATAAATTTCAACCAGAAACTTTGGTATTTGTAAGCCAACGCCCACCTGAGTCACCCAGATTGACATTGGAAAACTCACAGCTTGTGATCACATGAGTGTAATGCTCAAAGATTCACGAAATTTAGATGTGAGAAGCATAACAGAGAACCTGTTAAACAGTGAGCGGAAAGTATAGCTAAATAAGTGAATAAAACGCAAAAGTATCACATTATTAATCTGAAATGTCGCCGACTACGTAAGAGTTGTTAAGTGCCGTGCAGAAGAAAATGTTTAAACAAACAAACGAAAATTTAACAGCGGGTAACAGAGATACATAAACCGTAGTGACAATGAATACAAGTATAAGGGAAGCAAATTTGAAAGCGATCAGAACAACAGATGTGTCCACTGAGAGTCAAGGTTCGATACGTACGGACGTGCATATTAAATCATGAAAGTCTTACAACTGAAACTCATAATCTCCCTAGCAACACGACAGTTAGGAAACGATACCAGTAATGATAACCAATTCATGAGCGCTCTTTCAACTCACTTGGAAACACCTTTCCCCTTGCTCCATCATTTGCATTATGGCAACATACCGCTACGAAGCAATGTCGAAAGTCAGAGGAGCGGAGAGCGATACCTAGACCAATCAACGCATTCATCTCTGAGCAGGGCTACTCCAAGAATCAATGATCTCACAATAAAACGCATCCAAGATGAAGGAAAGCGATTGCGAAAGTCTGTTAAAGGGAACAGGACTACGTTGAAAGGCATAAGAATATTCAATAATTAAAGTTAAAACGAAAGACAGTTAAGCAGATAGAACCATTACCGGCTTTTACACTGTGACATAGATAACGAACTCCCACTCTGAGTACAGTCTATTTTCGTGTGCAGATCAATCACTGGACCACGTTTTACCTGTTCGGTGACTCGTGGTTGCTGTTGCGTACGTTCTACATTGAGGTTAGTTTGACTGTAGCAAAAAGGGTAAAGGGCAGACAATGCACTTTGATCTCCGCACACATCTATTGCGGCTAACAACCCTCAGTAGGAGCGAATGAAGTGAGAGAACCAGAGCAGGCCACAGAGTTGTAAGCAGACAGCCACAAAGACGCGCAAAGAGATGAGAATTCTTCATCCCGAGGCTAGGACCCCCACATTTCGGTCCGGTTTCGACAACCGTCTCCCCACGCGATGACAGTAATCATTCAATGCCACCCAGCGCCGAAGACATCATTTACAATGGCCAAGCATCTCCGCCATTTGTCCGCCGCGAGTCTGAAATCACCGTGAAGGACAGTAAGGAAATTGAAAAAGGAAATCATGGTATGAAAGTAAGAACACCCGCATTCCCCTAAATGACAAGGAGAAACCATAAAAAAACACAAGTAAGAGTGTGCGGTCAACAGGGGTAGAACCCACGACCTACCGAGTGCGGCTCCACTTTCTCGGTTTTAGTGTAACTAACATTAAGCCAACTGCTTGACAATACCAACCACGATTATTATTATTATTATTATTATTATTATTATTATTATTATTATTATTATTATTATTATTATTATTATTATTATTATTATTATTATTATTATTATTATTATTATTATTATTATTATTATTATTATTATTATTATTATTATTATTATTATTATTATTATTATTATTATTATTATTATTATTATTATTATTATTATTATTATTATTATTATTATTATTATTATTATTATTATTATTATTATTATTATTATTATTATTATTATTATTATTATTATTATTATTATTATTATTATTATTATTATTATTATTATTATTATTATTATTATTATTATTATTATTATTATTATTATTATTATTATTATTATTATTATTATTATTATTATTATTATTATTATTATTATTATTATTATTATTATTATTATTATTATTATTATTATTATTATTATTATTATTATTATTATTATTATTATTATTATTATTATTATTATTATTATTATTATTACTATTATTATTATTATTATTATTATTATTATTATTATTATTATTATTATTATTATTATTATTATTATTATTATTATTATTATTATTATTATTATTATTATTATTATTATTATTATTATTATTATTATTATTATTATTATTATTATTATTATTATTATTATTATTATTATTATTATTATTATTATTATTATTATTATTATTATTATTATTATTATTATTATTATTATTATTATTATTATTATTATTATTATTATTATTATTATTATTATTATTATTATTATTATTATTATTATTATTATTATTATTACTGAAAAAAATTATCACTTGATTCACTTTTCCTTCCTAATTACCATTTCATTTATTTGCAAACTCCTTTAGCAATACTTGGTCCTTTTTATGTTTAAATTAATTTTTGGACCAGGACAAATATTTTGAGATACATATATGAGATTTCCTAGAGATCTTTCAAGCTAATAGCGATTCTGTTGGCAATTTTAACCGTAGAGCTTTTGCTAAACGCACTTCGCGACCGTTAGCTAATTATAAGTACAAGGAAATTCACCAGGAGTTGAATTAAGTTTCTTCCACGACTACTTTATGGCCCACTAATTATTTTATATCAAAATACATTGGCAGTAAATACCACAGAACTAACACTGCTGTCGAAGGATGAAGTTAGTTACCATAAGGACCGTATATTTACATATTTGCTTTAGTTAAGACCTTGAAAATTATGTAGAGTACTAAGATGCGTTTTTGACAGAAGAGAACTCAACTGAGGAAGACAAATGAAGTAAGATTAAAGTCCCCATTTTGTTATTTGGAAGAAGAACGCGTACATTGGTTTCGTGATTTGTACCTTTCACTTGATACTATTTCCACATTTCCAAAATGTAACATGATATGCTCTGACGAAAACTATTTCCTCCTCCGGTAGGTCGTTTGGCGGTCTTCGAACCTGCTGCTGGGACCATTTGGAGACTGGGACCATTTGTGAACTGGCTGCTGGGCCCGTTTCCGTCCGCATTAGAGGGGCATGTTCTTTGTCCTGATCTGTCGAGGGAGGTCTCTATCTAAGTAAAATGTAGGAACCCTGCCTTCTGCACTGTCATGGCTCCTTGGGACGGCCGCGCTGTCTCCTCTCACCTCAAACGTCCTCCCGGGGATGCCCAACTTGGGGGCATAGGTACAATAGATCACAACTGCTCTCCGTGCCGAATCCCTTCCGCAGTAAATCCTAAATCTTCATCCAACGTTAAGTCATATCGGCCGATGAATGAAATGGGTGAAATGATGCCCAAATGGGCCCAGAATTCATAGAACTTAGAGTTACCTGACATTCGACTTTCAGGATAAGGGAAACCCTTGGAGAAAGCCTTATACAGATAAATCACCCTGACCCAGATACGAACTTGGGACCTATTAAACGTGAGGCAAACACGCTGCCATCTACGCTCCCGAGGCGGGCCCATACTGTTTAGTATGTTATTATCCTAATTACGGGCTGTATGATTTGCAAAGCGCCGTCAGAAAAACCATGCAAACATGAGAGCACGTTTCCGTGCCATTTGTTTGCTTTCTACTTCTACAACTACTGCTGCTACTACTACTACTACTACAACTACTACTACTATTACTACTCTACTACTACTAATATTACTATTACTATTACTACTATGTTATTATCCTAATTACGGGCTGTATGGTTTGCAAAGCGCCGTCAGAGAAACCATGCAAACATGAGAGCACGTTTCCGTGCCATTTGTTTGCTTTCTACTTCTACAACTACTGCTGCTACTACTACTACTACTACAACTACTACTACTATTACTACTCTACTACTACTAATATTACTATTACTATTACTACTATGTTATTATCCTAATTACGGGCTGTATGGTTTGCAAAGCGCCGTCAGAGAAACCATGCAAACATGAGAGCACGTTTCCGTGCCATTTGTTTGCTTTCTACTTCTACAACTACTGCTGCTACTACTACTACTACAACTACTACTACTATTAGTACTCTACTACTACTAATATTACTACTACTATTACTACTATTACTATTACTACTATTACTACTACTAATACTACTATTACTACTATGTTATTATCCTAATTACGGGCTGTATGGTTTGCAAAGCGCCGTCAGAGAAACCATGCAAACATAAGAGCACGTTTCCGTGCCATTTGTTTGCTTTCTACTACTACTACTACTACTACTACTACTACTACTACTACTACTACTACTACTACTACTACTACTACTACTACTACTACTACTACTACTACTATTACTACTACTACTATTACTACTGCTACTACTAATATTACTACTACTATTACTATTACTACTATTACTACTACTAATACTACTATTACTACTATCATTATTACCATTATCATTATCATTGCTGTCACAACATGCTCTCATATTTACATGTTTTTTCTGATGGAACTTTGAACTGCCTAGAGTTCATAATATTAGATAATAGCATCATAAACAGAATGGAAAAAGTTGTTATGGGTGTATACGGACAGGTCATACAAATACATTTGAGTCATTTGTCGATCCAAAAAGTGAGCTCATTCGCTCGAAAATAGAGAATCTATAACTGAAGTTAAAGACATTCCAGTATGTTTTCGGAGTTTATAACGTTATTTTCTCATATAATGGACTGCACTCACTAGTTTAGTCTTGGGAAGTGTCTCACATCGCAACAGTTCGCCGAAAATCAAGAGGAGCAGAAGGAGTTTCGCTACGCCTCTACCATGCATTAAGTGGAAGTTTCCCCATGGCATTCGGCAACTGTTCTATCTGCTTACGTCAAAGACTGGTTAGTTGGGCCACCTGATATAGATACATATTTCCTTAAAGGTATATGAACATTCCTGACAAGATTGTTTATTTTTAAGAGCTCCTGCTATTGAGCTCCCATTTGGATTTTTAATAAATGCACTACTGATCGCAAGTTCGATTATGGCTGATGAAATCAAGTTCCCGTGAGAATTCATGACACCTAAGTTATAGTTTACCGAGCAAGAAGGGTACGCGGTAGCGCGTAGGGCTCCCATTTGCGAGATTCCGTGATCAATTCCTGGTGGCAGCCCACTATGATCATGCGTTTCTCCAATATTGTCCTTGTTCATCAAGGCGCATGTTGAGCATGCCTTTCACCACTGAACAAGCAGTACTGTTTGTTTCGTGAAAACCAGAGGCAGAGGAAGAAGAAATTTCAGAGTTAAATAGCTGTTACGGGTGGCTTGATCTACGCTGTGGTTACGATTTGTTCATCTTCGCGATGTTGAATTTCAGAAATGTTACTGCTATATTTTGATGAAGCGATACATTTTTCGAGAGATACGACGCAAGAACGCTTGCTTCCCAGACACTTAAACGTAGCTCCTAATTTGCGAGGAAGGAAAGCAGGCCGGAAAATGGAGTGAGCACCGAACTTATATGACAAAGTTGCTGAAGGGAGTGCCGATATATTTTCCCAAGCAGAAGATGCGGAGTTTATCAGGGCATTACAAGCCAGCGAAGAGGGAAATGAGTTTTCCTCTCCTTTCCTTTTTTCACTTGGGAGAAGGGGGAGGGTTTAGCGAGGGATTCGGGTCAAGGAAAAAGCTTTTCTCTTGGCGCGTTATCACTGGCTCACACGGTTGTGAACATGGCTGTAGCCATTACCGCTTATTGACTGACAAATGGAACATGTGCGGCACACAATGCCTCTTGCAGTGTCCCCGATAAAATGCGCCTTGCCTGGTCATCGCGACCTCATTAGCGTCATCATACCAACTAGCTCTACCAGGCTCAACACATTATAATATCATTGAAATCTCTTCAGTTAAGTTGCTCTATTTCCTATCAAATATTCAGCGCGTCTCATTAATGCCTGTAGCTGACAACATGACAAGTCACGTGCCTCATACTGCAGCACAATCATATTCTTCATCAACTTCTCTTTATCAGTATTTGACGCCCACTGCTAACGGTTGGCACTGAAGATATGTTAAATGAAATGATAATTGGCATCAGTCAACAATGAGAACTGAGAAAAACCTGAAAAATATATAAAACAGGGAGAGTGGCCATGATGGCATTTGAACCACAGACTTCCCATCCATGAGTTTGCTATCCGTGTTGGCGGCTTATTCCACTCTTGCATTCAAGTTTATTGGTACCTAAGACCCGTCTGTAAATGAATTGAAACAGTTTATTCCAGTTTTTTAGGAAACATCCATATACTCTTAAACTACATTTTCAGTTTTACTCAGGGACCAGAGTTATTATTGGTGCAGAGAAGGTGGAGAGAAGGCAACAGAAAGATGTAGATCAAGCAGAATTAGAGGGGAAGGTAGAGTGAGAAGGACAGAGGAAGAATGAAAAAGGAAAGGAGGGAAGAGGGATTGTGAGAACATGTAAGAGACAGGAAAGAGGGTTGTTAGTGATGAACCAAAAACCGTTCTGTTTTTCATGGCTACTTCAGGACAGACAGAAGTGACCGATCTCATTAAAGCTCAGACTCGTGAGCCGAGGATCCACAGTTCAAATGCAGCCAAGAACATTCTCCCTTAGAAATGGGATTTAGCTTTACCTTACTCCTCATACCTGAAAATTCCGAGAGTTAGTTAACTTAAACATAGGTGGGGGACAATTCTTTCCGATATTTCTTTTCATTTCATGCAACACCGCCTGTGGTGCCATAAATAGTAAGAGGAGTGTTAAACACTACCCTCCAGAAAGGCTGCTTTGCTTAAGTTCACATAGTGATATAAATCCAAAATAACTTAAAATAGTTTATGACATACTGATGAATAAATAATTCATAGCATTTCAACTACAAACCCTGCGTTGTAACGTACAAATGAAGGAATTTCTCAGAAAACTTGCTGTGTCCAGGCTTAGAAAGGCACAATTGTTTGTTTTTTTAAAGTGTTACAGACGAGGACGGGATTACAGGGATGTCACAGGAAGGGTCACGAGGGCCGTGTCCAATCTATGGACTTACCTCTCACATCCGTACTAAACCTGTCTTACCGTGAAGCCAAATTTATTACTTCCCACCAATTTGCCTACCGTCGGGACAAATTAGTTGTAGCTATACCACAGGTTGTCAAGGTCAACAGTGCAGTGGGGACAAGTGGCAAGTCAAAACAAACCGATGGTTTACGGTTCGAAATTTCTAAAAATAAAGTAGGAAATGTAGATGGGCCCCTATTTTAGTTGAATAATATTTCATTCATAAATATAAACTCTTTCCTCCTATGGATATTTTCAAATTAAAATACCTTTATTTTAGGAAACATATTTACAGAATATGAACATACACATATATACTCACATATATATTAAATGTAGTATTCGTAACAGAAATGCCAGAGGTACTTTGTTAAATACAATGTGATCATTTGCATAAGTTTCTCTAAGTCAATTTCTTCTTCATTATGTACATTTATTATTGCAGAATTAGCATTACAGTACACTACAGTGCATTTTATAAATGTATTACAATTACATTTCGTGCGATTTTTACTTAAACACCGTCTTTACTAGTGTGCTCCATATGATATGGTTTACTGTTTCCCTTTAAAACTTCTCAATTACACTTAATTAGACATATTCACGACTTTATGTACATATGAAACTGGAGAAGACGTACTCTCGTATTGCAAACAACACAAAGGTACTCTAGAACACAGTTAACCTGAAAGCATCCGTCTCTATCCGATCGGTATCCAAGTTTCTCTGTCTTTGTATGCCTGCCTAAGATAAATCTAAACTTAAAAAGCTGGTTTCTTAAAGATTGCGTTTTAAAAGCAGCTGATATTACCAAATTACTGAAGCTGAATGTTAATGACAGAAGGATCACACAAAAGGGTTTATATTGTATAAATACGTCTTCTAAAGTTTAATTTTACGAGGGTCGTCTAATAAGCCCGGGGTCTCACCAAGATATAGCGGCACTTGGCCAGTTTGACGGATAGTACCATATAGTTTAACTCTAGACCAGCTTGTATCCATCGTTACAGTTCAATCGCTTGTTTAGTTTTTGAATGACAGCATTTTAAACAAGTGTAGACGTTTCACGAAAATGGACGATTTGGAAAAACGAGCAGTGAATAAATACTTCCATTTGAAAAGCTTAACGCATAAAGAAATCAAAGAGAAAATCGACAGAGTATTAAAAGACTCTGTCCCTTCATATACAATTACTATAAGGTGGCTTACAGAATTTAGTGATGAGCCTCGCTCTGGACGCCCTGTGGAAGTCACAACTCCAGAAATCATTGAAAAAGTTCATCGTTTAATACTGGAACACTGAAGATCAAAGTTGTTGGAGAAGGCAGGGACTGTAAACGTTCAAAAGAATGTGCAAGTAATACACTAAATAATGTTTTGGCCTTTCACGAGATCTGTGCAAGATGGGTGCCACATTTGTTGACACCTCATCAGAAGTTGCGTAAAAAACTGTTTCTGTTAAGAATTAGGAGCTCTACAGGAAAAATTCCAGTGAATTTTTGAGACGACCTATTACTATTGATAAAACTTGGATACATTACCAATTCCAAAATAGGCAAAGTAAATTTTGTCAGCAAACAAGGTTATGACGAGTGCTTTATGGGATATACAGGGAATTTTTTATTGATTACTTGGAAAAGGGTAAAGGTATCACTAGTGACTACTACTCAAGCTTACTGCAACATTTAAGTGTTGAGGTGAAAAGAAAAGACACCTCATTTGGGAAAGGAAAAAAATATTGTTGATTCACAACAATGCTCCGATCTATCGTTCAGTCATTGCAATAGGAAAAATGCTCGAATTGCTTGAACATCCACCCTACAACCACCTGTTCCCGAACCTCAAAAAATTTCTTGAAAAACGAATATTTCACAGAAACGAGGTGGTCATTGATTCAGTAAACAGCTATTTTGCGGACCATGATAAATCGCACTACAGAGATGGTTTAACTAAATTAGAATACCTATATCACAAATGCATTAGCCTGTCTGTAGATTATGTTGAGAAGTAAACAAAAACATTTAAAATGTGTGGTTTTTTTGTGAGGCCACGGACTTAACAACAGACCATCCTAATAATTTGTTCAATACATTTTAAACCGCACCCCCAATACATTGATTTTGAGGATAGAATTTTTGTTTATAAATGTTGTTATATCCTATGTATTTAGAACATTCTTGTATAAATTTCTGGACTGAGTGAGCTATTAGCAAAGGTCTACAACACGTGGGCTTAAATGAAGAGGAATTGTTTCTTTTTGTAAGCAGCATTGTAGTGTAGTGGATATTTCAATACAAAACAAAATAATTACTTCTGACTATATTTTAGAACCTGGCCTACTTTTGCAAGCAATGCAATAAATTCAAGTTCATGGATTCTATGTAATATTTATTTTTTTAACTTTATTTCGCATGTAAATAATAGGTATAGAATATATTGCGTCCGACACAAAACTTCGAAGCCGAGTTTTCGAAGAAATTGCGCCTTTTGAGGTTTCCTAAATAAAAATAGGAAAGGATCCGCCCGTTCATGTGTGTCTATGCGTTAAGCCACGAAAAGTTGGATAGATACCGACCTTTCCGTTTCAAGGATGTGACAGAGATATTTTAAAGAAAATATACTAGCCCAAAATATTCTTTTATCGAAAATGTTCGAAAATTTCAGTTTTCTCAAATATGGCTCTAAGGAGTTTGATGAAAGTACCCTATGTTTAAGATAGTTTCACGATAGGTGGACTTTGTATCTTGAATTTTCCAGTAACTGGCCTCTTTGAACTCCTCTTTATTCTGGATGAATGTTACACAAATTGTTAAACCGTAAGAAATAGACAAAAGTTTACTGCACAGGGAAATTGGGATCTCAATAAAGCGCATATGCGTTATTATAAATAATGTTTTTGTGCATGTAAGCATTTCCAGATAGAACTTGTTTTCCTTTCAGTTTTAAAATACTTTTATCTTTCTCAGTGCTCCTTTATACCCCTAATCATGTTGAATTCACAAGAAAATACGTAATAAATCATTTATACAAATACTTATCTCGATTGACGCGAAGTAGATAGAAGAATAAACCTTTTAAAGAATAGTTTGTAGAAGCATGGCTTGGTTACTTTAAGTGAATGTAATACATATTTTTGCAAGCTGTGTCCAACCAACTAAACTGAGCACTAGACGCTATTGCTTCCACGGCGTAATCCACGAATTGGTCTGGCCCGGCCAACCCGACTGCCGGCCTCACGCCTACATACGCAAAGCAGAGGTGGGTGATCATCCAACCGATATGGAGATGAGATGTGGTCAGCGTCTCGGCACCCCTAGCCAGAAAGTTGGTATTTTTTGACTTTGATTCGCTACCTATTGCTGCTCCTCAAATTCCTCACGCTGCTGAGTCAACCAGCCTACTATCACTGCATATTGCAAAGATAGAACTAAGCAGCTGAATGCATGGCTCTTAAAACTAATGATGCATGGTCTCAAATGTCAACCGACTTATGAAATAGAACATGTACTTTTGAGAATTTAGTTGCATTTACTCCAGCACTGTTTGACATTTATGTCCATAACTAAAATATTCGGTCCGAGATTTCTGCAGGAGCGAAGTGTATTGCAATACTTGGCAACAGAATTCATCTTTGGTAGAATCGATTTACACCATCTATATGACGTTTGTTTATTTATTTATTCAGCAGGAGGGCAAGATGTTAGCTGTTCTCACGACCGTAATGGAAACTGAGAGGCAATCCTCAGGGATATCAGTGCATCTGAATTCAAACTAATGACATTTGAAGCCCTAAGATTCTAGCCGCCCGGACATGTCTTAAAGGAGGGTTTCAAAATGCAATCTTTGCTCTCTCTCTCTCTCTCTCTCTCTCTCTCTCTCTCTCTCTCTCTCTCTCTCTCTCTCTCTCTCTCTCTCTCTCTCTCTCTCTCTCTCTCTCTCTCTCTCTCTCTCTCTCTCTCTCTCTCTCTCTCTCTCTCTCTCTCTCTCTCTCTCTCTCTCTCTCTCTCTCTCTCTCTCTCTCTCTCTCTCTCTCTCTCTCTCTCTCTCTCTCTCTCTCTCTCTCTCTCTCTCCCTCTGTGTGTGTCTGTGAGTGTGTACTTTATCAGATCAGAATAAAGAAACAAGAAGTAGAACAGTGACAAACTTTCATTGTTTATTTCTGCACAATATAACTCAACCATTATCATTATCTACAATAGGAACTAGGCCTATTGATCTGCTTGGTTTAGAGGAATAGATCCTTTCATCTAGTGGAAGATCTATCTCTACCTCAAGAGCAACTGGATTATATGAATCAATTTATCTTGGTTTCCGCTTGGCCTCCGCTGTGATGAAATTCGTCTCAGACTTCCAAACTACTATTTATATAGAATATTTTAGAAAGTTTTGATTTTCCAAAAACGGTTCTAATAATTTTGAATATACTGTCATTTTAAAGATATTTCCTTGAGTAATGAAATGTATATCCTGAATTTTCTGAGAAAAACTCCATGAAGTCAGCTTCATTTTGAATCACATTTCAGCTGGATTTTCCTTACAGAGGAAGTAATACCAGAAAACCAAAGGATGAACGGAGGCACTCCGCCTTTAGGTATAGGCAAAACGTTGTGCTGTACTATCTACCATTAGCCTATATCCAGGCGCTCAGGTTTAGTGCACATTTATTTTGCAATTGTTTAATTAGTACATCGCTAACACAAGACGATACACTGCTTTTGTATACTTCCCTTTCTAACTGCAAAGTCCCAGTTCGATTTTCGTGGGATAAACAACCTGCAATTTGGGGGAGAGTGGTGTAAGTCCGCGACACGAGGAGGGTAACGCAACATGAAGATACTTGGGAAATGTACAGGAAAAGTAATACGCATAACCAAGGTGTTTTTTGTTAAACTGGAAATCCTCTTCATCGCCTAAGAATATTATTTTTAATATTATGCCAGTGGGAAATGCTGAGATATAGAAAGACTCTTATTTTTATCAAATGAGATTGAATTGGTATCAACTTTAAACAACGTCAGACTTGGTATTCAAAAGTGAACGAAAAGCTGTAGGATTCCGTTATTGGGATGCCTGCTCTTCTTATTTGAAGCTGTCTATAAATTTTATGGATGCTCATTTGTCGTTTGCAATTTATGAACTTAAGCTGCATGTACTTTCTGGTTAAAACGTAAATATTATTAAACTAAGTGGAGAAACATGTACAGAGTTTTGAATTATTTTTGTATTACATTTTAGTTCAACTCAAAATTATTAGAAGACTCCTAAGCGATAATTTAGTTTTTCTTAGAAAGACATATAGGTGAGCCCTCTTGTTTCCCAGGTATTCTCAAATTTAAATCTCGGTGTAGAATTCTACATCAGAAATGAACTTTGAACTTTCAGGGAAAGCATAACAAGAAAGTGGTACGTTAGCCTAGAAGGAAGAGGACGAGGAAGTGAAGCGGTTAAGATAAAAGTGCTTTGCCCGGAACCTGGACCATTAACTTAATCTGAACCGTTTTCGTGAAGGCAAATGTTTTATACACTGAAGAAAAATCCTCTCAGACATTCAGGGCGGTGTTGCCTAGTGATCATACCTAAAAAGCTCTGAAAATCTGCTCAAAAATGTCACTAATTTTCAATCACTATTCTTATCGTCTTGAAAGTACTTTAAGTAATCGGATACTTAACATTCACATTATTTTTTGTGATCAAATGCATCTCTTATAATGCAATTTTTAATGTAATAAACTATTCTTACATTCACCACATATTATTCAGCATAAATCATTCATATGAAATTAATCCAAATCAAAATATTCCCCCACAACATTCAAATATTTTATCATACATTGAATCCTCATAAAGTGCTTTGAGAAGAAATAATAAGAGGAATTGTAAACTTTTAAAATTGTACTGGTATTTTATATATCTTGACTTATAAAACTGTAATCGTTCAAGTTAGCAAATTTGAAAATAAGGTAACGTCACGTTCACATGACTTTTTACCCTATATCGTGTATTAGTCTGTATAGAATTTAAAGTGACTAACTTTTATTTTTGTACGGACTTCATTTTTATCGATATAAATCGATCACATCACAATTCGTTGTAAATACAAAGAGAATAATGATAGGCAAATATTTAAGAAGTGAATGCTATATGGTGGTCTTAAAATTCCATTCTTTTTCCGGAGCATCGAAGAAAATACACTGAAAATCCATAATACTTTAAAAAGCTGTCAACGTATTGAACACTTTTAAACATCAATAACGTATATCATGGAAATTAGTGAATACAATTAAATTATTTGAAATAAGTAATGTGTTTTAAGGATTTATAAATTTTTGTGTACTATGTTTCCGTCTAACAATCCCTTAATGTTCACCTTATAAACGTTCTGCCGAATAAGTAACTATTCACACTGAAAATATAATATATACATTTTTTGCTAGATACATTACTTTAATATACGTCATTTTAATCTAAATCCTTAAAGGAATTTTCAAAAAATTAAACATTTAAAAAAATGTTCAACGCGTTGTGCAATTCAGGTGGGGAGTCTTCTTGGAAAATTTTAATGTCCCATCTTTGGAATAGAATTAATAAAAGGTTATATTTTTATTCGCTATTTGGTTTCTGAGCTATACTATTCTTAGTAACAAACATACGAAAGCTCGCGCGGGTTTGCAACAGATGCACATGCACCTAGGTCCAAACATTTCTTTTTATGTATAATCAGAGCCTCAACAAACGTATTCTAGTGAAATATCGATATAAAATTCTACAGTGTTCTTGGCAGAGAAAATTATATAATACGAATTGTGTATTTTCACAGGTTCTATAGTTTTGCTGCAGTAAGGCTTTGTCTAATTCTTGTATATTCTCGGTTATGCAGCAAGTATTGATGTTAATTCAGATAGGAGAGAGTTTTAAGGATATATGGAGAGGACTGAATACTTTTAGATTCTTCACAGGGAAGAGGATAGGATAGTTTAATCACGATGGTTGGAGAAGTTCCTGATACATCATAAGGAAAGGTTAAAGGTATATTTTAGGGTGCGAGAATATTTTCTGCTATTCTTTAAATTTGGCTGACTTGAAGCATGTTATAATATTCGGGTTCCTTTTGATTTATGACTAAGGGACGGATGTCTATGACCTAAAATGGAAAATATGCATTTATTTATGGCTTAAACAGCTTAAATACGACCTAATAGACAAAAATATGGCATTTTTAAATTTATTAATCATATTGTATTAATTGACGTTAAAGTTAAATTAAAAATTAATAGTTGTTCATGTATAAACATTTTAACCGTTTATACAGAAAATTTCTGCTCTACTTCTTAATTCAGTAGTTTATGGAATCTGTAAGTTTAAAAAGTCCATAATTAGAGAAGAAGAATTATTGTAACATAAGAAAAGAATATTTAAGAGAAATAAAATATTCATAACCGGGGATTAACTTTTTATCAGCAGAAAAGTTACATTAAATCACAACGTGGTTTTTAGGTCATCAAATTAGAAGTCTCTTCTATTGTAAGACAGAATTCCCTTATATTTTGAGATACTACTTTCCACATCACATGCGGTTATAGGAACATATTTGAAGTAAGTTAATTAATTTGGGGAAAATACCTGATAAGAATCTTCAAACTCTGCTTCAAGTCCACAAAGAATGTCTGTATCTTGGAAAGAGTAGTATAGCCAATATTAGACACAAACAATCTTTGCACATTGCAGTAATTTATTCAGCCAATTTACCTTTTGTACGCTTTAATTAGCTTTCAATGCCATTCACAATTGTTAATGCATTACTAATTGAAATTCCTACAGTTTCTAGGTGGGTAATCGGACCTAATATATGACCGAACTTCGATTTTAGATACATATGCCAAATTTTCTGCCAAGGTCGGTGAAGAAAATACATCTTGCACAATCTTTATGGATAACGAATCAGAGGAATCAAAATATTGACCTACTTTTTTAGAGTATTGGTTTATTTTTAATAGGCTGCTGACTACACAACAATAATCGCCAAAATATGACCAAAATATGACTTTATCAGGTAAATAAGCATAAATATGACCAAAGATCTGAAAAAGTGCGAATATGACTTTTAAGACCCAATAAGTGCCATGTTCCAGCAATCCGCCCCTTATTTATGACTTATATTGTTGAAAGGCATTTATAGAACTCATTCATAAAATTCTCTTTGGCGTTCAGAAACCTCAAAAGTGCATTTCCGCTAAACTATCCAATTGTGACCAAGTTTTATGAAACCTAAATTGTGAAAAGACTCAATATCTGTCTAAACTTTCATTATATATTTTTAAAAATCTCAGAAAAGTAGCCCGTAGCAACTCAAAATTTCTCGCCTTCAAATGATAAAATCCCCCAGATTTGGCATCTTGGCGCTCAAGTTTGCAACTCTCGTTTGAGGTTTGTTGAATGTATACAGAGAACTTGCTAACAGGAAGCAAGTTTTCTTCATGAATCATCGTCGTGCTGAACTCCGATCTGGCAAGGCTGCCTGGGCAACGTTTGCAGCCATCTATTTCCGTCAGCTCGTGTAAATTCAGAATATTGCAAAAAAGAAATCGTTTCTAAACGGCCGCGTGCAGGGCAAGGTCAGCATTAAATAAACAAAAACAAATCGGGAAAGGAAATACACATTCTACTTACTGCAGTTACATTACTTCCGTTAAAGACCGATTAAAAACATAGGAGTGGAATCACGAAGTAAAAACTGAAAACGTTTCTCCATTGAGATATTAGCTATACTATGCTATGACAATGTTAAACATCCTTTAACAGCTGGATCATACAGGAAGAGTTCAATAGATATTTATGCTCGAACATGCCAAACTTTAGTATTTATACGACTGATAGCAGTAATTTTATGAGCCACATTAAAGTACTCCTGTTCATTAAAGTATTGGTACTCGAAAAATCAGAAGTGGCCACGTAGCATTGTGAAAGTGCAAGTATCGATTATTATCGTTTCGATCGAAAACGGTACTAGCACCAGTTTAGAAAAAAGTCAAAATGTCTGACACTACTAACAGTGACATTGAACTTACTAACTAGGAAATATGGGAAAAGAAATAGCTATATACATTAATCTTCCCAAGCCCAAGTTATACACAGGGCATTGTTTTCCTATAAGTTCTGCGACAATTGTAGTTGATGCTGGTGGTGACAACACTAAAACGTCATGGAGGTTGGAAATAATCCACAACTGTCGCAGAAGGATATATTGAAGAATCAGTAAAAATGAAATTGAAATTTAAAACACAATACTAAAACCAGTAGAAAATGAAAGCACACAAAATAACATCAATTCACCTTCTGCTTCAACTATTCAACAAAGCTCATTCCCGCAAATTCATTTCACTAATTGTACAATAAATTACCTATATTAGAAATACAGTCAGTTCTGGTAATATTATCATTAGCAGACATCGGGGCCCGTACACCTTTAAAGGGATATGAAGTTTACAAGTCTCGCAGTATATAACTGCTTACGTCAGAACCAAGGACAACACTCAGGGATAGTCCGGTTCACAACGCGTAGCTTTTGTTTCATTACAACTACTTCTCCTCAGGTAGGTAGATGTCTTCCAGGGAGTGCAAGGTCTTTTTTTTTTTAATTTTACGTCCTCCAACGTTAAGTCATATCGTACGGTGAATGAAATGGGTGAAATGATGCTCAAACGTGCCCAGAGTCCATGGAGTTTAGAGCCACCCAACATTCGTCTTTAAGGATAAGGGAAAACCCCAGATAAAACCTTACCCAGGTAACTCACCCTAACCGAGATTCGAACTCGGGACCTCTTGTACACGAGGCAGGCACGCTACTATCTACGCTACCGAGGCAGGCGAGTGCAAGGTGTTTGACATATTGTATTAATAGCATTACTTTCACAACAATTATTGCACAATCTTTATTTTTTAAATAAATTTTTTTGGGTATTACCGACAACCATTAAACAGCTTGAAGAATGTACTTTCGAGCTGGCTAAAAGCTGTCGAGGAGGTGTCTACTAAAACTTGGCAATATACATAGTGCATCACCTACCAAACGAACAAAAAATGAATTATCGAGTATTCATCATAAAAAATACTGGATTTTCAATACTGCATAATATAATAAATAACCTAAGTCTCGAACAAACATATGAAAATGATTTTTACTACTCATATGCACCATTAACGTCATGTGATATTGAACGAACTTTCTCCCAATATTTTTATATTGTTTCAGTGAGAGGCGCAGAAAATTCACATTTGAAAATTTACGAACGAACATGGTTGTTCACTGAAATTCCCGCAACGAAAGCAATAAGGAGGATAACATATTACTGTAACGTACGTTACATTTTGTATCCGTACCGGAGTGTACACACACAGCGCTTTGGTATACTTATGGCCACAGACGTTTGTTGATGTCACACCTGGCCTTGTATAGCACTTGTGCGCGTACATTGATTGCTAAGGTGTACGGGATATGATGTCTGACCATTAGCATTAATTGAAGGTGATATTTCAATGAATTCAGTTTGGTCCAGTTTGTCTACACCTTCTTTTAGGTTAAACTGTATCACACGTTAACAGCTGTTTATAGGGAAATAATCAATATTTCTGCGCCTGCGTACAACGTACTACGCCTCACTTTAGATAAAAGAATAACCATTGTGACATATCACTCTAACCAGAAATAAATAATTTGAAATGAAGCCTTTAAATTATATGCATGATCGAGTATAAACAGTCGTATGAAACTTGAATATAATGGTAATTAAAAAGCTCTTATTATAATAATTATTATTCGAGCGAGCAAAACAAAGCGTGCATAATAATAATAATAATAATAATAATAATAATAATAATAATAATAATAATAATAATAATAATAATAATAATAATAATAATAATAATAATAATAATAATAATAATAATAATAATAATAATAATAATAATAATAATAATAATAATAATAATAATAATAATAATAATAATAATAATAATAATAATAATAATAATAATAATAATAATAATAATAATAATAATAATAATAATAATAATAATAATAATAATAATAATAATAATAATAATAATAATAATAATAATAATAATAATAATAATAATAATAATAATAATAATAATAATAATAATAATAATAATAATAATAATAATAATAATAATAATAATAATAATAATAATAATAATAATAATAATAATAATAATAATAATAATAATAATAATAATAATAATAATAATAATAATAATAATAATAATAATAATAATAATAATAATAATAATAATAATAATAATAATAATAATAATAATAATAATAATAATAATAATAATAATAATAATAATAATAATAATAATAATAATAATAATAATAATAATAATAATAATAATAATAATAATAATAATAATAATAATAATAATAATAATAATAATAATAATAATAATAATTTCATTTTAATAACTACCATTAGAGTGTCATTGCATAATATACTATTATTTTATAATCCTTATACTTATAGTGGTTACTTAAGTGGTTTACCGGGAAAATACGAGTCAGTTGGAGAATTTAATGTCATATCGGCACGTTGGCCATAGTAGCAACAATGGTAGAGCGGCTGGACGGAAACCAGAAGATCCGTGGTTCAAATCCCGGCTATGGCATTGAGTTTTTCATTCTAACTCTACGTTTCCACTTATAATTCTTGTTTGCAAAAGTGATTGCAACTCCCGGTTAATAAATTTGTGGTATTTTGAATGATAAACACTGTTTAACATGCCCCTTATTCATTAAAATCGTACTCCTGTCTTTTACCCAAATATTTTAAACGTAGGTGACTAAAGTAAGAAGCAATATAACACAGGATACTGGATGACGTCAACAATGGTGCTACGTAAATTTGTTCACAATACCAAATTCGGTTAGAAATTTATATTGCTACCTATAAATGTTGGAAACCATTGTATGCTATTGCATGATTTCACACAAATGGCATATTAAAGTGAGAAATATCGAGAGAATTATCTTAACTTCATTACGTAACAACTTTGTCCCATTTAACTCGATGACAACAGCTCTTCACCTTAGACTTTCCTGGCTCTAAACCGTTGAACACCACTATCAAATCATTCAAGTGGCGTGGCGAATCAAGACTTTCGTAAAACATAAAAAGATAAATATGTAAACATAACTTAGATAAAATCTGAACGCTTTAAGAATTGAGAGGAACTGCAAATGAGTAATGCGATCTATATAAACTGGAACCATTTTAATAAGCCATAACTTTTCAACTACTAATAGGACACACGTGCAACTTTGCGAGAATATAATACACAGCTGGGAGATTACATTACACTATTTATATCTCAGAGGAAATGTTGGAAGTGTCCTCTACCAGCATCTATTCATGTCTGCATTCGTCTCACCATGTTCTGTAAAGATTTACGGAGATGATATCGAATTGACTGAATATCGGAATGATCGAACTGAGAAGGTTATTTCCAACAAGGTGGAACAACGTTCCATGCTTCTAATGATAACATGGAACGTGTAATTAGTTTCCAAAGAAACTGGTCGAATAAATAATGGAATAATCTCAAAAGATCTGTTGCCCCCCCCCCCCAGATCCCCTGACCTAACCTCACCGGATTTGTTTCTTGTGGGGTTATCTAAAAACTAGAGTGCACAAGAATAGGCCACTGATAATGTATGTTCTCAAGAAATTCATTCGAACCGAAATAAGTTAACATTGGCGAGCATACTCTCCGTAAAATTTCAGAGAATATGGTGAGACGAGTGCAAACATGTATAGATGCTGTTGGAGGACACTTCCAACATTTTCTCTGAGATGTAAATAGTGTTATGTAATCTACCAATTGTGTATTATAGTTTCCCAAAGCTGCACGTATGTCCTATTATTGGTTGAAAGGTTATGACCTATTGAAATGGTATAGAGTTATATGGATCATACTTATACAACAGTCGCCTGATGAAATAAACTAATAATAAAAATAACGCATGGTGCGACAGCCCTTAGAGGGCCAAGGCCTACCAACCCGACTGCCGGCCTCACGCCCACTTACACACGGCAGAGGTGGATGATCATCCAACCGATACGGGGAGGAGATGTGGTCAACGTCGCGGCATCCCCCAGCCGGAATGTTGGTTTCCGTGACCAGCGCCGCTTACCTAGCGTAAGCTCCTCACTTTGCTCACGATGCTGAGTGGGCACTGGTCCTATACCCGGGACCTAAAATCCCCAACCCATGGGTGGGATCGAACCCGGGCCGTTTTTCATGGCCAGGGACGAAGGCATGTTGCCTTAGCCCGCTACGCCACGGCGCAGGACTGATGATATAAACTATACAGCTTAAAGTAGTCATCAATGGATCAGCTCCATGAATGAACCAATACTTTTGTTTGCCCTATAGATACTACTATCTATCTATATTGAATCCAATGACCAACTAACAAAAATTATTCCATTTTTGTTTAAAAGTTTTGGGTTAGAGTGAGAACCTGTTGTAGATGCAAGAAGAAACTTGTGTTATTTAATATAGCTCCAGATTAAAATAGTGTTAATTTGGTGATAACACTGACCGTTGTCTTTTGTTTAATTTGTGCCAATCTTGCTAACTTTACATGCACAAGTATGAATTTTAGTTATCACCCTAGCTTTCAGAAAAGAAGCTACGGTATTGCCACCATTGAACAACTAATAGCTCCACTGAATGGACCTCTAATCCACGTATGAAAACAGCGTAAATTTATTTTAGGTAATTGATGGAAATTAATCATTTCTCCACACTAGCCGTACATAGGCTAAAGTTTCTGATGAATAGAGTCAACATGAAAAATCCAATGCCAGGGCCGGGATTTGAACCACGGATCTCCTGGTTCCCGTCCAGTCGCTCTAACCCATTGAGCTACCATGGCCAACGTGCCGTCCTGACTTAATTCTCCATTTTGACTCGTATATTTCCCAAGTTGACCACTAGGGACTCTCGCATCCGACATACATCGTTTGTGGCGACTTACTATCGTAAGTACTTGAGTCCCAGGCTTCATCATATAACCCTTATTATTTTAGTCAATTGATAGAAATTAATCATTTCTCCACACTAGCCGTATATAGGCTAAAGTTTCTGATGGATAGAGTCAACATGAAAAATGCAATGCTATGGCCGGGATTTGAACCACGGATCTCCTGGTTTCCGTCCAGTCGCTCTAACCCATTGATGAAGCCTGGGACTCAAGTCGTCACAAACGGTGTATCTGGGATGCGAGAGCCCCTAGTGGTCTACCGGGGAAATATACGAGTCAAAATGGAGAATTTAATGTCAGAACGGCACGTTGACCATGGTAGCTCAATGGGTTAAAATGACTGGACGGATACCAGGAGAGCCGTGGTTCAAATCCCGGCTATGGCATTGAATTTTTCATGTTGACTCTGTCTACCGTAAATTTACTTAAGGGCATCAGCTTTACAAAAATGATTATAATTTATTTGTTTTACAGGCAAGACACGAGAAAGAGGACCTTCATTCCCCTCTGATAGACCGGTAAATATAATGTAAAAGTAAAACTATGCTTATTGTAAAGATTAGCTACAATTAAATTATTAAAAAAATTAAACAAGAAAAATGCATAGAATACCAGTGATTGGTTTTCGGAACTTTGTCAAATTCGATGAGAGGAATGTATGATCCAGTGCTCGTGATGTAGGAAGCGGGTGCATGAAAATAACATTGGCATTTAAAATTAATTTTCAATCAATCACGCTTTTAATTTACTAATAATTCTCTTTTGCACTAGCATATTCAACAAATCCCACTCAGAATTTATATGTAATAAACACGTGATTAATCCTGAAATGCTTGGATTACACCAGATGGTCCATTCTTCGAATTTAACTGATGCATTGCTGTAAATAGTTCTCCATGAGTGGATCACTGCGGTAAAAGATTGAACTGTGTTAATATAGATATTTCAGTGCAACGTAGGTCAGTTGAAGAATTCTGAAACTCAGTTTCATGGTTTCCGGTGTATTAAATATCCTTAGTTTTGAAGAAAAACAATTTACACCCCCATATTTCACGTAAGTAGATATCCCTTCATTAGCTTTATGAAGTATTTCCTCTCTTCTCAATCGTAGGTATTTATGACTTTGATTCTCTGCTTTGTTTTTATTTTGGCCAGAACTGGGCTTTTGATTTCGTTATGTACACATAAAAGCTTTATATGCAATTTATATAGGTGTCATTTGTTGTGTTTAAGTTGCAGATAAGACTACTAGTGCTACTGAATTTTGAAACAAATAACACTGACATATACAAGGTAAGCCAACTACCCCGTGTTTCATGTAAGCAGGTATCCCTTCGCGCGTTAAAACAGTTACAGAACTCAACGGCGCAATTGCAGTTAACTCAAAACTTGGTGAAGGTGAATATTATTCTTCGCCTAGCGATGGCAGGCTGTTCCCCGGCTTCAACAAGGGTTGTATTCGTGGTTACATTCGAGAACAGTGTAAACAACCGACCAGGTCTTGGAATATTTTCCATTCATGTTACAGTTTTTAATTTTGAGAGGGTAAATTCACTTTTTAGATTGTCAATTTACTGAGGACATATTATTTGACCTGTCCGTTGCTACTCATAGCTACTTTTAAATTTTCCACTACATGCAGTACATATGGAAAATATTGCATTCCACCCAAAGATTCCGAGTTTTCAATGGAAATACAACGGAACAATATATGCGTATTCGTCGTGTAATGCCATTTCATCACTAGGACTATGTAAAGCAATGCAGGCGCAAACGTTTTTCTTTGAATTCAAACCATTTTTGAAATCCTAGGCTGAGTCGCGATGGAGATATAGCTAGACATTACGCTCATAACGGAGTGCTACGTAGGCGTATTCCTCTATTCCCTCTGCTGCTAAAATGTCAAATACCTCTTTAGGGGACACAGGAGATAGGTGTGCAAACCGATAGCTCATCCATTAGGAATAAACAGAGATGCATCATAGCTTGTAATAACGGCCTTAAAATCGACCTTTAAATTGATTAATACTATTTTTCTTTTTTTCTATTATATTACTTTTATTCAATGATAAAGGGCCTCTACGGCAATTAAACTAATTCATAAACTTTTACGTAAAACACACCCACTAATTAAAATTTCTAATAATGCCCTTGTTGAATGAAAGAAAACAGTAAGGTTAAGTAAAGTTTTGAAAATGTTGCTAAGAGCTACAGTTGTTTAATATTCTGTTTATCTTTATCTTACGGCGCATTTCTCGCTATTTCTTTTTATTTAATTTACAAAGGATATCCTATGATGAGGACTCTACTACTACTACTACTACTACTACTACTACTACTACTACTACTACTACTACTACTACTACTACTACTACTACTACTACTACTACTACTACTACTACTACTACTACTACTACTACTATTAATACTACTACTGCTGCTAATAATAATAATAATAATAATAATAATAATAATAATAATAATAATAATAATAATAATAATAATAATAATAATAATAATAATAATAATAATAATAATAATAATAATAATAATAATAATAATAATAATAATAATAATAATAATAATAATAATAATAATAATAATAATAATAATAATAATAATAATAATAATAATAATAATAATAATAATAATAATAATAATAATAATAATAATAATAATAATAATAATAATAATAATAATAATAATAATAATAATAATAATAATAATAATAATAATAATAATAATAATAATAATAATAATAATAATAATAATAATAATAATAATAATAATAATAATAATAATAATAATAATAATAATAATAATAATAATAATAATAATAATAATAATAATAATAATAATAATAATAATAATAATAATAATAATAATAATAATAATAATAATAATAATAATAATAATAATAATAATAACAATAATAATAAACATAACAATAATATAAATAATAAGAAACTGGTGATAACAGAAAGAGAACAAATGACACTTAAATCTAACGTGTCCCTATGTTTGCATGGCTTCCTTTACGGCGTTTTGCAATACGCATACTTCGTATCATTAGATCACATCATAAACAGATAGTAGAAGTTCTGATGTGTGTACTCACATGAATTTCTCTACTCCTGTAAAACTATTGTTACAAATAAATACGTCAAATATGAAGCTATTAACACTGAAGCAAACAAATATCTACAAATTGTTATACTTTTAGATATTCTTACAAATTCTTATTGCTCTATTTCACGTCGAAGCAGATAAACGTTATTTTATTATTAAATTTCATGTAGGTGCAAGGTTAGAATGGGTATGCAGTAGAATTAAAGCGACGTGACTTCTTTGAAATTCCATTCCTGTTTATGCACAAGCGTAAAAATAAATACTGCCTTCCCATTTCAGCAAAATTGTAAGTCTTGAAAATTCAGACAAGTAATAAGTAATATCTCCGAAATTGAACCCTAAAAATGCACCACACACAAATTTTTTGTTTTAAGAGAATCTCCATTTTTTGGATAGTAACATTCTGTCTGTCTTACTTTTTCCGAGCTATGTAAAGGTCATACAGAACTTCTAAGGATATTCCCAGTAAGTTTAAGCTTTCCGTTTAATTTCCATGAAAATATCTTAAAACATATGATATATAAAGAATGTTAGACTCATATTTGAAAAACCAAATCAAAGTTTTCAGGATAATTTTACATATAGAGAGTAGTCTGCGCGGAGGGGGTGTCCTTTAAAATCGTTGTGTTCCATCCTTGGAAGATGATCTAAATTTCTAAGTTTGGTATTAAGCACACTTTTGGTGTTTGAATTATTTACATTACAAACATACCACACACACACACACACACACACACACACACACACACACACACACACACACACACACACACACATACACAAAGAGAGAGGGGGGAGAGAGAGGCATACATATATACGGGCCCGCGATGAGATCTTTTAGAGAGAGAGAGGGGGGGGGGAGAGGCATACATATATACGGGTCCGCGATGAGATCTTTTTATAAATATCCTTTCCTGGATTCAGGAGACCACAAAGCTTGTACAATATTTCAAATGACATCTCGCAAACTAATTTTTGGCTGAAATGCAATTTTTTTCCTATCTACTATAATTATGTAGTAGAGAAGGGTAGAAATGGCAATGGCCATCAAGGATCAATACAGGTAAAATGTCCTCAAATATTTGCCGGACTAAAAATGAGTAAATTCTCTCAAGAAAAAAGACTCTGTAATATGAGTAAAAAATAAAACTCCTAGGGTCCTTTCGATTGTTTATATTGATCTTCACCAATATCAAAGCGTACACGTGATATTCAAGCCTGTGAATTGCCTCTCTCTGCTCGGAGCAGAACAAAGTTGGTTCACGCCACTGCCGTGCGTTTAACTGTGTTTGGCCCGTTGTGTTCTGCAACTGTTTTAACGTACGAAGGGATATCTGCTTACGTGAAAAGACAGGGCAGGTGTGCTACCGGTTTATATGTATTTCATCCCCTTTACAAGGCTGAGAAAGTTTTCATTTGAGAAAAGTGTAATGAATGGGAAAAAAGTCATATCTCAGAGATGGTTAATTTCACAAACGTGGTATACTTAACATAAATTGTGTACGTTAATGAGACATACAGTTTTCCTTAGTAAGATTCTGCACATATCTCTGGTTTGTCAGTTATACAGAATGAACTGGATTTCAGAGGCTATTCTCTGAAAATTTAAGTTGATTTATCATTAAAATATCTTACACAATAGTTTTTCAATCAAATTGGTAGAGCAGCTTTTTGAGAACATCAACATTTTCAAGTAATGATTGTTCTCTATAACGACTAGTTTAGGGGTAGTTTTTGTGTTGCAATTTTGGAAGAGGTTGAACTTAAACACTAAGTTTGGTTTTGAATAGACTTTTAGTTTTGTATTATGCTCTACACACACAGGCATTTTTTCAAAAAGTGCTTTTATTTGGTTATATGG
Source organism: Mantis religiosa (assembly GCA_030765055.1). Taxonomy (NCBI): domain Eukaryota; kingdom Metazoa; phylum Arthropoda; class Insecta; order Mantodea; family Mantidae; genus Mantis; species Mantis religiosa. The sequence continues at coordinate 470,423 of JAUKNK010000123.1, forward strand.
AACCTAAAAGTATGTATTACTCATGATATATCGGTATTGAATGGAATACGATACACTGACTCAATCTAATGTGAGTAGATTAATAGTAGAGATGCGTTATAAAACGTCTGGTGTGTATAACCAACCAGATTTTTAGATTTTTGTTCCTAATAAGAAGGTCCCAATCTCTTAAGCTGAAATACGGAAGTAGTGCTGAAAATTTCCAATAATATTTTCATTCGATTTAGATGTTCTTCGCATAGAGGTGGTGCCGAAGGAAATTCTGACAGAATAACATTGTTTACGCACTTTAAAGGTATCCTATTACACATGAGAGAACATTTCAATAGACGTATGTTGTGCTTCCTTCCTCTTTTACAGGAATGTCATTTGCGGGAAGAGTCAAATTTGTCAGAGGTTCTTGGAGTATCTCCCCCAGGCAGCAATTCAAATACGTACGGCGAAAGTTGGAATTGCTGATGCTACGGTTTGTTTATGCAAAGCACACTTCGATTAAATGCTTTGTTCTTCCTGTTTTGCCTTGTCTCTTTTGTTTTCCTCTTCTATTCCTTCTAATTTTGCTCCTATTTTATAATATCTTCTCCCTTTTCTTATTTTCCTTCGGTTTATAGCTTAAGTTCCATTTTACAGTTTTATAGTGCTTCTTATCTTTCAGATTTTATCCATAACATCATTTAGATTTCCTCGTTAGGTGCATATTCTAGTTGTTCTTACAATGATAGCTTTCTCTTTCTTCTTCCTCAACTTCATTGTGTTTCAGTCGCTTGGTACTGTGAAGCTAACCACAAATCTGTGTTCAAAATGTTGCAAGTTAAATGTCCTTAACAGTTCAGCACTCTCCCTTTCAAAACCAGAATTAGGTCAGGACGTAAACAGGTTTCACTTTCGCTGTAGGGCGCGTGGTTCATGAATTTAGATAGATGTTTCCTGTTAACCTTATAATAATTGCATGCGCATTTTCCAATGGCGCATTTTGTAACCTAAACTCACATTCTACAGATAATAAGCTCTGAATTTACTGGTAAGTGTAAATACGTTTAGCAACTGATACTACTAATTTAATGAACCAGACCATTTTACAGTCTCGTAGCGTTTAATCCAACTGTTAGCAAAGTTACCGTTCAGATGTTTACGAACACTGCGAGTAATGTGTAGTGGAGCGTCATCATGTAGGAACCTCATTTTTATGGTATCTAAAGAGACCATTTACAATAAATTTTGAGACATCTTTTGCAGAAATATTTAGATAATTAATTCACATCAACCGGTCGGGCACAATTTAAGTGTCAATGAGGTAATTAGCAATTATACTTACCTGTAAGTTCACAGCAACTCACAGTTAAAATGATCCTCCCTGGTGATGTAAGGTTTTCTTTTCCTATAAAAGTTAAACTGGTATTTTTTGTAACTATGTTATATATAATTTTGGTATACGTGCACTTGCTTTAGGAACCATTAGGGAATGCCAGCCTAGGTGCATAACCTGCCGTTGAGAGACACTACATACGTTGGATATGATACATGGCCATAAATTGTTCTTTCAGTGTTCTAAGAAAAACTATTTGGATACGAGGACTTTTGCTGTAGGATTGTTCATGTGCAGGATTAAAAATTCCTTCCTCTGCGACGAGGATAGGTCTTCCTCACCCTTCCTCGTGTGTTGGTTGCATGCTCCCTTTGTTTAAAACCCTTTCATGGTCACCATAAATGTTGTTTGGTTTGGTATCCTTCGCGCAGGAAACATTTCTTGATGACGGTAGCTGCAGCATTCTGAGCATTTCCCCCGTGCAATTTGGAAAGTTTGGCATCTTGTAAACCTTGAGCTGTGTGTATGATTATCCTCTAAAATATCTCAAGTTCTTTTAACTCTAAACATTTAAATTACTATGATGATTCTGTAATGATGGCATGCCTTCTAGTGGAGGTGATATATACATGGTCTGGTTTTCAGCCATCGATCGCGAAATACTTATTGGGTACTAAGTTGTACTTGTCATTTCGTTTAAACATGCACCACAGTTTCCTCGCGTTTGTTTGGATTTAGGGTCGTGTGGTGAACAGGACTGCTAGTACTACATAGCAAAGCGAGAAGGCGTATCGGAAAAAATTCGCAACACAGAAATGTTTACCTGATCTTATCGCACATACACGGCGAGTTCATTGTATGTATACTCTGTTCAGATATAATCAATCATGTCTTATGGACAGCAACGTGCCATATATCGGCAGACGCGAGAAATCACATAGATACACGCAGCTTTCAATCGCTCTATTTGTGTTTCGTAATTTACTGTACTGCACTTACTAATATTTCACTCCTTCAATCAACCAGATAAGACCTGATACGGAACGATCGCAAAGCTGGTCACCTGAAGGTCAATACGCCTCAACTCTGTGTCGAGTAATACGTCTTTTTCCCAGTCGTGTATTGTATCCAAGAACTGCTATTCACGTTGATCTACCTTGAGCTAACAACGTTGCTTATGTCATCAACCACAATATGTCTGAAAACAAAAATGAAACATAATTATTTTAAAACTCTGTATGACGTTAGATAGTTACTTCCCAAACTAGATCAGAAATAGGTTACCCTACTCATCGTACAATTAACAAACTATTATCTTCAGGGGATAATGTGGAATAAACCATATATATTGAAGGAAAAAAAGAAACACACGACATTTTTTTTCGAAAGCTGCTGATCACAGAACAAAATCTCTTCGTAATATTTCTGTAAAGTACACTACTTCGTATTTTGAAACCAAAAAGATGAGTACAATACCTGTAACGTCGTCTCCAATCGCGTTCTTCCAAGAATCGGCTGCCAGTGTTTCAGAGGTGAGCTACGATATATTTTTCTAAGAGTATGTGTGGGTTGGATAAGAATGAACCGCGTTGATGTTATGATGAGTTGTTTGAAATGAGTTTACGATTGTTTAGGGTTGAACAACAGAACTGTTTCTGATTCTTAAGACTCGCGGTAGTAAACAATGAACTATATGTGCTAATATCTGTCGGATCTGTACTTAACGATTTAAAATATCTATCCGTAATTATAATGCGAAGCATATATTTCTGTGAATCCCAGAAATGCTAAGCTTAATGTTGCTTACCAATGGCCACTAACGCGAGCGCGGTCGGTTTTGGAAGCACTACAGCTGCGGATAAACGATCAGAAAAATATTTAAGCAAGGCACCAAGAACACGACAGGAAACATACGAATATTAATAATACTGTCACCCAATTAGCGGAAGGTATGACGGCACAGCTGTGAGGAAACCAGGGGGCGGCCGAGCCACGCCTCCCATTAGTCTCTGTCACTAACTGAGGGGTGATTGAAGGAATGTCACTCGTCCCTGGACGTTTCTCTCCCCTTCTCCTATCATCTGGAATCTTCGCCTGGGAACTAGAAAAGCCGAGAAGACGGCGAGATGCCTATAAAAAGGGCTGCAGCTAGTCAGAAGTTTAGTGTGTGTGAGTGACGTGCTAGCAAAGGAACGCTGTGTTAATGAACGAGAAGATTGTGCAACGGGAGACCTTACGTAACTGTGTAAGTGCATCGGAGTTGACGTAATCGCGAGTACAAGTGAAATTGTAACGGACGAACTGGTGAATTGTAATTGTGTGCAGCACGTAATTCTGTGTAATTGGCAAGAGTTTAACTGTAAGTCGGTGGAAATAAAGAACATTTTTGAGTGGTGAAATTGGACTTTTCATTTCACGAACCCACAAAGTCACACTGGTGTCAGGAAGCGGGAAGATAACATCACCGAACATTACAACCATGGACGCGGCATTGGAAAATTTTTTTGGAGAAGATGATGGAAATGATGGCCGAATTAACAGAGAAGACGGAAGCGGCAAGTAACAGCCTGGCCGCGAAGCTGGAGACTACAAATAACAACCTCACCGCCGAGTTGAAACAAATGAAGACGGCCAACGACAACATCACCGCAGAGTTGAAACAAATGAAGACGGCCAACGACAACATCACCGGGAAGATGGAAGAAATGAAGGCCGAATTAACAGCGAAGATGGAAACGGCAAGCAACAACTTGGCCACGACAATGACCGCAAAGATGGCCGAACTGACAACGGAGATGAGGGAGGGGAACGAGGTCCTCGCCGCCAAGTTTGAGGAACGTTTGGCCGGCGTGAGGGATGACGTCACGAATCTGGGCAAGCGGATGGGTCAAGTAGACGACAGCCTTAATGATTTAGAGGAAAAGGCCGACAACATCGCAAAACACCTCACCCGCCTGACGGAGGAACACCGGCCCTATGTGTGGACAGAGGACGCCGAAAACGCTTTCCAGCACCTAAAGGAGACCCTGTGCAGTGCTCCAATTTTGGGTTTCCCACAACCGGGTGGCGCCTTCATTGTGGACACCGACGCCAGCGACCACTGCATTGGAGGTGTCCTATCGCAGATCCAGGACGGCCATGAGCGGATGATAGCCTACTACAGCAAGACGCTATCCAAGGCAGAGAAGAACTACTGCGTCACCCGACGGGAGTTACTAGCGGTAGTAAAGACCTTGGAGCACTTCCATAAGCACCTGTACGGTCAGCCATTCCACCTGAGGACTGACCATTCCACCCTAACCTGGCTATTGAGCTTTAAGAACCTGGAAGGCCAGACGGCACGTTGGGTCCAGAGGCTGCAGGAGTACGACTTCACCTCGGAACATCGTAGAGGGAAGAGCCACGGTAACGCAGACGCCATGTCCCGAAGACCCTGTCCAGTAGAGTGCGGCCAGTGCACAAGAGTGGAAGAGAAGGAGCGTGCCGCAGCAGTCCGAGTAGTTGTGGCAGTGCCTGCTGAAGGCTGGGATAGCGCAGGCCTGAGGAGGGAGCAGCTGGCGGACGCAGACTTGGGGCCACTCTTGAGGGAAGTGGAGGCAGGGATGAGACCAACCTGGGAGGACATCGCACCGAGGAGCGCCACCTACAAGTCGTACTGGGCCCAATGGGACTCGTTGAAGACCAGAGAGGGCGTGCTGTTCCGGGTATGGGAATCACCCGATGGGATGACGCAGAGAGAACAGTTGGTACTTCCCCGGAGTAAGGTTCCGGAAGTCTTGGAGGAAGTGCACGCCGGTACTTCAGGAGGACACCTGGGAGCGAACCGAACGATTCACAAACTACGGCAGCGCTACTACTGGCTGAGACTCCGAGCAGATGCTGGTGGTACACCTGGACCGCCTGGCACGCTACGATGGTGCTGTTCGGGACGACCAGCTTTGAGGAGGGAGCAGTGTCACCCAATTAGCGGAAGGTATGACGGCACAGCTGTGAGGAAACCAGGGGGCGGCCGAGCCACGCCTCCCATTAGTCTCTGTCACTAACTGAGGGGTTATTGAAGGAATGTCACTCGTCCCTGGACGTTTCTCTCCCCTTCTCCTATCATCTGGAATCTTCGCCTGGGAACTAGAAAAGCCGAGAAGACGGCGAGATGCCTATAAAAAGGGCTGCAGCTAGTCAGAAGTTTAGTGTGTGTGAGTGACGTGCTAGCAAAGGAACGCTGTGTTAATGAACGAGAAGATTGTGCAACGGGAGACCTTACGTAACTGTGTAAGTGCATCGGAGTTGACGTAATCGCGAGTACAAGTGAAATTGTAACGGACGAACTGGTGAATTGTAATTGTGTGCAGCACGTAATTCTGTGTAATTGGCAAGAGTTTAACTGTAAGTCGGTGGAAATAAAGAACATTTTTGAGTGGTGAAATTGGACTTTTCATTTCACGAACCCACAAAGTCACAATACTAACTCTTTTATTGATTTATGTCCAGTTCTAAAGCTGTCAATTGGTATCTGAAACACAACTTTTACTCTGACTTGTTCAATAATAAGAACGTGATTGCATATCTAATTTTCAAAAGTTTATCTAAATGCTCAGAAAATACCTTCCCTATGTGCACAATGTGATTTCTAGGTACAACTTGAGTTAATAGATTTTAACTATTTTTTTTTTTCCTCAACATGAAAATCACTACTTATTGACATGACATATTTCTGCCGATATCAACTCTGAATACTACACCACTTTGTACAGAAAAGATAGAATTGCTATAGGTATCCCATGAACAGGTTATGCAGTAGAGGGAGAACTTTTTTGCGCTTCTATATAAACAGATCTGTAACTATTATCCAAAGAGGAAGAGATAAAGCGAAGGAGCCGCAGAGGCTACAGGCCACAGAGACACGCAGATGTCCTAGCAGTTCCAGGCTTAAAGATCCATACGACTACTAGAGCTGCCTCGAGACTAGAACAAATACAATACGCCACGAAATCTTCAAGCACGTCTGAAAGATGAGGAAGAAATAGAACTGTAAGGTAATTATGGAAAGGAACTCATGGTAAATGAGAACCCATACCAGTATTAGCCTACCGTCCAGGGAAAACCAAATATGGAGTGGACTTTCGATGAGAGAATGTGAGCTTTGCAGACTACCACTCAGTCATTTCGCACGGTAAGGGAGCAAATAAAAATAGCAACCCCTATATTCTGTGTAGGGGGATGCGACTTCGCTCATCTTTTAGAGAAAGGTTTGCATTACAAATTGGTTCCACTTGAGAATATTTTAGCTTTCGTATATACAATGAATGTCATTTTAGCTTCACAAGTCTTTCTACTCGATTTTTATTTTGAACTGGGTTTCCTCTGAATGACATTTTGAGATATAAAAGGCCCGTTTTCTCAGGAAGTATTGCAAATAGCTAAATTATATATTGATATTATAAAGACACCACCTCAGGGTATTACCCATACGCCTTGGTGTAAAATTGCTCACTTCGTTACGTTTTAAAAAATTAAAATGTTATTATACTCCTATGATTTTCTCTGCTCAAGTATAAAATATACTTACCTCGGCCTACTTTATGTTAATCAAGATAAACATTAAATTATTGCTAATGTATGGCCAAAATATAAAGCATTACTGTAAGCCTTAAGCGAGATTCAAATATTTTAAGGGATGGTCGCCCTGTGATGGGTTTTAAATTCCGTTTTCTATGCATAATGAAATAATAAAACTGAATAGCTATTTATATTTGAGAAAAATATTTAGTACTGCCAAATTTAGACAAATAACAAGGTGTATCTTGGAAATATTCATTCCACAAAAGACACATTTGATACAAATTATGTCTTTAATAAGATCTACATTTCTGTACATTAAGATTCTGTCTATATTTTAGGTTTACTAGTCATGAAGTTTATGAAGTTTACTAATTTGTCTAGAATAAAGGAGACTTCGAGGAATTCTAAGAAGATTCAGAATATAAATTTCGTTTGTCATGAAAGTGCCTTATGCATAATTAAAATTGGAAATGAATTATTCTTTCACACTGGCCGTGTGTAGGCTAAATTGTGGAAACGTAGAGTCAGACTGAAAAATTCAATGCCATGACCGGGATTTGAACCACGGATCTACTGGTTTCCGTCCAGTTGCTCTACCCCTTGAGCTACCATGGTCAACGTGCTTTCCTGCCATTAAATTCTCCAATTGACTCATAATGTTTTATTTACTTGCTTTGCGTTTTTCAGTTATGCTGTTCAAACACATATTTATATATTAAATTACTTTTACTTGCAAGGGATCACAAAGCATGTTTCCGGTGAATTGTGGTATCGAATTTTTGGGTGGAATACAAGACTTCTGCTTGCTATTCGTACGAGGGAAAGTAAAATTAACTTGATGATAATTTATAAGAAAAGAGTTATATATACGAAATCATATACTTCTTAATAAGCGACATGTATGAATATTGACCAGTGAACTTAAAGGGCATAAGTCCACAATTTTTAAAACATTAAGCTTTTTTGTAATTTACGTCCTCTAACGTTAGGTCAAATAGGACGATTAATGAAATGGGTGAAGTGATGCTCAAATGAGTCTGGGTTCCATGCAGCTTACAGTTACCCGATATTCGTCTATACAGATAAGGGAAAACCCCGAAAAAACATTAGGTGTTCTCAACAGTTTATTGTTCATGAACTTCTCAGACTTAATATTGGTGGAAATGCCGCTTTAATCTACTCATATATGACTGTGGTGCTACCACACTGAAAGCCCCCAAAATACAACTTTAATAGCCTTTTTTTGGAGAAGCGTAAATATGCCTTAGAAATTTTCGGAAACGTAATGCTATTAAGGCATGGGAAAGAAGTCTGCTGCTGTATTGGCTAGAGCCAACAGTTAACATCCACATTTTATGAAATTTGGAATCCCAGCTGGTGGTCATTTCGCCTTTGAACTTGCCTGAACTTGGGACCTCAACAACCTATCTTTGCATGGAATTATTCTGACCTCCTGTAAGTCTTTTCAGAATTTCTGTTTTGTGTGAGCAGGTTCTGCTAAATAGCAGAAAATCTGCAAGCGATAGATTCGCACGACACTGTTTATCATTGATAAACCAACTACACCATTATAATTAGTCACATAAAAAGTGATTTTTCCGTCTTCGCTTAAGTTATTCACAATGCATTTCTAAAGGTATTGTTGAAAATATACGGAAACAGCTTTCAAATGTCAAATGGTACTAAAATACTCTTTGATGGAAATAAAACGGGTAAAACAAAATTCCTACGCTACTAACTAAGTACATCCATTAAATGACACGTAGTATTGCTCTATACATGCAATATGGATTATTTTGAAAACAGTTAATGCTACGAAGGAATCTTTTTACACATATTTTCTATTCTAATTAGGTATTGGTTCTTTGGGAAGAGTGCCTTTCTCCCTGTTTTAAGATTTCTTTGTGATATAAAATTATATAAACTTTAATAAATAAATCATAATTCACAGGACATTCATAGAAAATTAAAAAAAAATACATTTGTCATACCAATATATTAAATATGATGCAAATGAAAATCGTTACAGCCATTTCTGAGAAAAAAAAAAAAACACAATAAATCATCCTTGGCAGATCCAAACATAATATCAAACACTTACAAAAATATACTTACATTAATTGTAATAGTTGTATTATATATATTATCATATGTGACACCAAGCACTCCCTGAATGAACTACTTAATTTATATGCAACCGATCAATTCCTTCTCGAAGAACAGTGCTATGAAATATAGTAAGCTTCATGAAGAATTTATATTAAGGAAAGGTAGAGTCAGACTGAAAATTCAATACCATTGCCGGGATTTGAACCACGGATCTTCAGGTTTCCATCCGACTGATCTTAACCATTGAGCTACCATGGCCAACATGCCAGTACGACATTAAATTCTGCAACTGACTCATGTTTCTCCCGGTAAACCACAAGTAGTTCTCATAAACACATGATACAACTACCATAATGGCGACTTAATATGCAGTAAGTATTTTAAGGTCCGGCCTTTACAGTTCGGACCATTATTAGGACATTTAATGTAGATTAATTGATATTCCTCACTAGCCATGTGTAGGAAAAGGTATTGGAGGGCAGAGTCAGACTGAAAAATTCAATGACATAGCCAGAACTTAAACCACGGACGTTCCGGTCTCCGTCCGGCTGCTCTTAATCATTGAGCTACCATGGTCAACATGCCAGCATGACGTTAAATTCTCCAACTGACTCGGAAGATCCGTGGTTCATATCTTGGCTATGGTAATGAATTATTCAGGCTAACTCTGCCATACTTCAGCTTATACAAGTAGGTTAATGTGAAAGAGGAATTTATTTTCAATTTATATTTACTTAGAGATAAAGGGTTGGTTAAATAACAAATTTGGTATTTGAATTACATTGTTCACTGACAAACACATGGTGCTTAATATGTGTAAAGGTAGACAGACAACTGCAAACGTTGAAAATCAGCGAACTAGTATTTTATACTATTCGAGATTATTATTTTCCTAGAAATGTGTCATTCTTTTTTTTTTTTAATTTTACGTCCTCCAACGTTAAGTCATATCGGACGGTGAATGAAATGGGTGAAATGATGCTCAAATGTGTCCAGGGTCAATGGAGCTTAGAGCTTCCCACATTCGTCTTTAAGGATAAGGGAAAAACCCGGAAAAAGCATTATCCAGTTAACTCACCCTGACCGAGATTCGAACTCGGGACCTGTTGAACGTGAGGCAGACACGCTACCATCTACGCTACCGAGGTGGGCCATTTTCCTAGACGATTCCAGGCTCTGAGTCTTTTCTAAAAATATTAACTTTGTGAACTGGGAGAGCACAAACTCATTTTGTTGCATATTTATGTAGTTTTCAGGGTTCTAACTGTTGGCGGGAGTTACGGTGTACACGGCAGTTGCATTTCCTCTCTGTAAATCCTTGTCCTCCTGATCGGGTGGGATCTCCGAGTCACAAACTCCCCAGGTAATGTATAAACGCGAAGGGTGGAAGGCGTACTGAATGCAATGCCACAATTGCGAAGTTTCAATTGTAGCTGTTAGGGACCCAACTCTCTGCTGTTATCTCTTCTCCAGTCCGACCACTCCTCTTATGCAGAATTTCCAGAACTTGGAACACTCAGGGAGAAGTTTAGGCAGTCAGATGTTCTGTCGATGTTTTACATCCTTTTACTTGAATATCAGGGGATTCTTCATCCATTATTTGAAATAGCTGGAACTGTGCGAGATTAAATCATACTGGATTTATGCGAGAATTCACTGTGCAATCCTGTATATCACTGTACAGCAATTTCATTGGTCTTTGAACGTGAGCCAACTCATACGCCAGTGTCGTTTTCCCTTTTCCATCTTTGTCTATCGGGCTTTTATTCCATGGGTATTTTGTCCTGTAACTCAAGCTAGGCAAGAATGACGAGTGTGATGCCTCTATCCTGCTCTCTCAGGAACATTGAGCAAGTTCAATTCTAAAAGAACCAGAGGTTGGTTAATAAGAATGATCTTCCTTATGGAAACTGAAGCACGCAATTTCCATGCATTTTCTAGAGAGAGCTTTTAGAACTCACAGAGTACAAAAGGTACAACGAATGAAATTCGCATGAATAGGAACAGTCTGATATGTAAAGGTAAACTGAGAGCTCACTCCAGAACCGTGTTCTACGTAATCGATTTATTGTCCAATTCGGATGTACCCGCTCTGGGCGATCCCAAGAGTGGAGAGGAAAAGTGGGCACAGATAGTATAATGTTGCTTTTCGTTCTCTACACCCCATTCTCTTTACTCCAAAAATCTAAAAAGTAGGTTGTGAACTGCATATGTACGTGCATAATGGTTAACAAATGCTTCTTGTGGGTTTCAGTGAAGTGGGCGTGAATAGTGTCATGTGTGCTATTATTTTTGACTGGAAACGCTATTATTTCGGATGAGAAACATTTAGGCAGACCATATTTCAAGTGATGAGCACTAATGTATGACGAGCGATGTGATAACACGTTCCCACAACATAAAACTTCACTGGCGCTGAACTTGCATATTGCTCTAAAAGGCAATCCAACGGCAAATATACCAACATTTCTAATTTTTAATTTAATAACTTCAAATGCATAATATTATTTAATATAAAGTATAATTATCATGCCGTCTATAGAGAAAATACCAAATTTGGAACTTCTAGATTAAATCATTGCCGTGAAATTGTTTACTCAAGTTTTCACTTCACATTTTGTACTCTATCAAAATGCTCCTAGCAAATAATGAACACGTGTTTCTGGGTCAAAAGTAAATTCATGCAATACTAAACCCCAAAATAAAAATTATTACTTGACCTTTTTATTGAAATGGTAATTGGCTTGGCTGTAAATACTTCTCAAATGTTCATCTCTGGTCTTTCCTCATTTTGTGCACAATTATAAACATTTTAAATTCTAAATAAATACGCACTACACTAAAATACAAAGCTCAAATCAATTCCCTAGTTCAACATGCCTCAAACAATACTGAAACTTTCATCACGACGCTTGGGGTCTCTTGTGCACCTTGTCAGAATTCTGCGTTTTGGAAACTTCAAAGTTCAGTGCCCATAACGGTGCTTTGAAGGTTCTATGCTTGTTGAATAAGTAAGAAATATTCTAGCAATGTAATTACTGTTTTCTGCACGCTATATCATAACTTCCATGATATCAAACCATCTTGCTTTGAAGAAAACACAATGCAGATATTAATTTTAGTGCTTCAGCGGATTCTAAAAGCAGATTCACATTTTCTCATTGCCGCCGAAGTTCAGGTATTTGTTTGCTGACATGAGTATTCTAGCCACAAAATTTAATTATTATTCCTTAGGCAGCTAAAAGCAGAGGCTCACACACATACATACATACATACATACATACATACATACATACATACATACATACATACATACATACATACATACATACATACATACATACATACATACATACATACATACATACATACATACATACATACATACATACATACATACATACATACATACATACATACATACATACATACATACATACATACATACATACATACATACATACATACATACATACATACATACATACATACATACATACATACATACATACATACATACATACATACATACATACATACATACATACATACATACATACATACATACATACATACATACATACATACATACATACATACATACATACATACATACATACATACATACATACATACATACATACATACATACATACATACATACATACATACATACATACATACATACATACATACATACATACATACATACATACATACATACATACATACATACATACATACATACATACATACATACATAAAAATACATACATACATACATACATACATACATACATACATACATACATACATACATACATACATACATACATACATACATACATACATACATACATACATACATACATACATACATACATACATACATACATACATACATACATACATACATACATACATACATACATACATACATACATACATACATACATACATACATACATACATACATACATACATACATACATACATACATACATACATACATACATACATACATACATACATACATACATACATACATACATACATACATACATACATACATACATACATACATACATACATACATACATACATACATACATACATACATACATACATACATACATACATACATACATACATACATACATACATACATACATACATACATACATACATACATACATACATACATACATACATACATACATACATACATACATACATACATACATACATACATACATACATACATACATACACACTGCGAGGATAATATTTCAGCATATTAATGAATAAAAATGTGGATATATGTAGAGTTGTGCAACAGATATAATTAATTCATGGGTCCTACGTGAGATAATATTAATTTAATAACTGTGATTCATTTATACAGAATGATAAAACATCCTCACTCTGTGAAGGGAGCTGTATAATACAAAGCAAGCGTACATATGTACGTATGCGCAGGTAATGACAAAGAACTGAAACACGATTTCTTTAGTTGTTGTCCTTTTGTATTATTCTCTTATCAGGAAGCTGAGAAATAATTAATAATCTAAAAGTTCATTGATGAATTTGAATGAAATTCCCGCTTAAAAGCCCCTATGAGTACTAATAGCTCAAGTGTTGTACGCACATGAATTTTTATAATCCTGTACAAACTATCCCTCTCAGGCGGTTTCGTATGTGGCTTACATTCAGTAGGCCTGGGTTCGATTCCCGTGACCGACTTACTTGGCCCATGGGTGCCGGGTAGGTTAATTACATCCCCCGAAATTCCTGTCCCTTCATTATCATTTCATATCATCTGTTATTTGGTGGTCTCTTTCAGGGTAGACGTGTCGGCGGCGTCTCGGCGCTGCATGACAGGATGATATGCTCTGAGTGAACTACTTCCTCCTCTGGTAGGTCGGTTGACGGTCTTCGAACCTGTTACTGGGACCTCATGTAGGGGAGGGGATCCGTCCCCTTCAGCTGCCGTGGTGCGGGCGCTGCGGACCCTTAGCACTCGTGGTACCTCTGACCTTACTAGAGGAACCTCGGGCCGAACATTCGAGTTGTTCGGATTGGGTTGGACTCGAGGGACAGTGGTTCCCGATACCCGTGGGTGATCGGGTACGTCTCCGGACATGGTTGGGGGAAGCCATTAATATTCCCAGGTACTAGCCTGCAGAGCTAGTAGAAGGTGAGCTAGATCGCCAGGCGGCCCCAACGAGGACAAATCAAGCCTTCACCTTTTGGTGTTGGCGCTCGTAAGTGACGTATCCACTTCCATCGCGTCTTGTGTCCTTGGACCAAATGGGGGGGGGGGCTTGTTAGTAACCCAGGTCTTGCCCTATGGAAAGCCCCACGGAGGAAGCCGGACGCCCTTTGGGACAGCTGGGATAATCCCTGGTTGAAAGAGGCCCGGGTCTTGGTCCTACGGGTCCAGTACTAATGGGAGTAGAACCTCTGGACTCAACTGTTGCTGGGACCGCTTTCTTGCCACAGAAGGGGAGAATGTCCGTTGTCCTGACTTACCGGAGCAGGTTTTCATCTAAGTATAGTGTAGGAACTCTGTCCTCTGCACTGTCGTGGCTCCTTGGGACGGCCGCCCTTTGTCCCCTCTCACCTCATCCTTCCTCCCGACATGCCGAGCTTGGGGACATTCATAGGTACAATAGATCAAAACTGGTCGCAGTGCTGAATCCCCTCCGTAGTAATAATACTAATCCTAACTATTCTTACAAACATTTGGCTATCTACTTCAAGTTAATCGAGATAAACATAATCTTGCTGCTGATTTTCTTGACGGTGCTACAGGATATAGACGACAGAAAGCTTTGAGCGATAGTCAAATCATTTAAGAGCGGATCGCCTTTAAGATTCCTTATGGCCTGGAAATAAAGAAATGAATAGTGACACCCCTTTAGAGAATGTATATTATGAAGTGAACCATAAAGTGAAAACTCAATTTTGATGTGTTATTTATTTTAATTCTCCAGTAATTACACGTTTTTAAAAATGTATTATGAATTGTGTGTTTTAATGAGCTCTACAAATTTTATGTGGTATGATATTTCTTAAAATTTACCAGTTATGCAAACATCACATAGAAAGTAGAAACATTCTGGATACATTCCCAGAAAACTCAGGATATGCATTTCATTTGAAATGAAAATATCTGAAACACGTTGTATCCTAATTGAAATTCTCAAAGCCATTTTTGAGAAAATTAAACTTCTTTAAAAATATTCCACGTATAGGCTAGTCTGACAGGATTTCGATGTCCAAGGTTTTAACCTGTAACACACACATTAGCTTCTCTATCTGTTAGCAATTCGTATGTGTAAGCCTTTCATATAATATATGATGCAAGAAAGTTGATTTTTATATCAGCGTTACATTATTTATAGTGAATTTTGACTCTTAATAGCATCAAATTGAACAACAAGTTTGAATATCATACTAGAGATCAATATTCAATTCTTTATTTGGAAAGTCATATTAATAGCCTCTCAAGTGAAAGGGGGAAAACATCCCAATCTCTTATATGTCTATACATCCAAAACTCTAAATCTATCTAAAACATCTGATCTCTTACGAATAGGTATATTCATTGACTTTCTCTTGGTAATCTTTTATAAACTGTTTAAATAAATGCTTCCATTCGAACATTTAAATAAACTGATTTTGCTGAAGATATATGTGTTAATGATATTATATTTTTTCGTGAGTTGTGCGTATATTTCTTATAGTTTGCCAGTTTTACCAATTGAAAATTTAACGTGAAAGGTCTTTGTGGAACTTTTACCCAAAATTCAATATATAAAGTTTGCTATTTAGGACAAGATTACACAGGTACCTTTCTAGAAAAATAGTTGGATTTATGTTTGAGGAAATAAAAAAATTAAAAAGTTCCCTATAAAGAACATTTTGGTTCAGGTATTTCTCAGGTATTTCTATATTTAATTAATTGATGGAGATTAATAATTTCTTCACACTAGCCGTATATAGTATAAAGTTTTTGATAAACAGAGTCAACATGAAAAATTCAATGCCATGGAAGGGATTTGAACCACGAATCTCCTAGTTTCCGTCCAGTCGCTCCTACCCATTGAGCTACCACGGCCAACTTGCCGTCATGACCTTAAACTCTCCATTTGACTCGTATACTTCCTCGGTAGACCATTAGGGGCTCTCGCATTCGAGATGCACCGTTTGTAGCGACTTACTATGGTAGGTACTTGAGTCCCAGGCTTCATCATTTAACTATTATTATTATTTAAGTTAATTGGTGGAAATTAATAATTATCCTATATATGGCTAGTGTGAAGAAATGATTAATTTCCATCAATTAACTAAAATAATAAGAGTTAAATGATGAAGCCTGGGACTCAAGTACCTACCATAGTAAGTCGCTACAAACGGTGTATCTCGAATGCGAGAGCCTCTAGTGGTCTACAGGGGAAATATACGAGTCAAATGGAGAGTTTAAGGTCATGACGGCAAGTTGGCCGTGGTAGCTCAAGGGGTAAGAGCAACTGGACGGAAACTAGGAGATCCGTAGTTCAAATCCCGACCATGGCATTGAGATTTTCATGTTGACTATCTCTCGTGTTATCTTGCTCATAGATGATGAACTTAAGCAGGAATTTCGCGTTCACTCGCTTTTTCGTAATTCTATTTGCGCTATCTCAGTTACATGCACACCATTCTTAAAATATATTTGCTTATCATGGAGTGGACTAACAGTGACCGGTTACTCTTTTGCTGAAAATAAAATTTTGAAAGCTTTAATAAATGTGGAACACAGTTCTATTATTTGAATAATCAAAAGTAAGTGGAAACAAAACGTTAGAACAAAAGGAAATGTAATTATTCCACTTTAAGGAAATAAAGCAATAAATGTTCCATGTTGCTTAAAATGTACATAAATGTAAAGCACTTTAAAACCTACGCTCAAAAATTATGGATCGATGTGTTTCAATAATGGCACTTGAAGAAGATGAAAGCTGTGTTACCGAATTGAATTGTTGATTGAAAACAATCTGTGTATATTTTGGGAACAATGATTTAGATAATCAGCATGCTGAACATGAGAATTTCAGCGAACAATTTAAAAAGTATACCTACATATACCAAGCGGGATAGGTCAGGCGGGATCATCTGTGGCCCGCATTTGGGAGGCCCGGCTTCGATTCCCGTGGCCGACCTACCTGACCCTTGGATTTTTCCAGGTTTTTGCCGGGTCACTAGGCGAATGC
Organism: Mantis religiosa; assembly: GCA_030765055.1. Classification (NCBI taxonomy): domain Eukaryota; kingdom Metazoa; phylum Arthropoda; class Insecta; order Mantodea; family Mantidae; genus Mantis; species Mantis religiosa. Next base: position 487,655 of record JAUKNK010000123.1, read on the forward strand.
TGGGTAGATTAATTACATCTCCCGAATTTCCTGTACCTCTATTTCACCTCAATTTTCATTTCATATCATCTTTTAGCAACTGAATTTTGAATTGAGCTTTTGAGAATTTTAAAAATTGAATTGAGCTATTGAAGAGTTCTATCCAAATTAAACTTCAGAGGTTATTTTCGTTGTGTGGAACTTACAATAACCTGTATACCTATTATTTCTTTAGGGTTTTTTAAAATGGGACTTTCGTTTTATTTTTGAAATAAAAACCTCCCCACCATCACTTTATTTTGCTCTGTACATTTTGAAGAATTTGAGATATTCAAGTCATCGGATACGTTTAATTTCCATAACAGAATGTCACAGAGTATACCATAAAGGTCAAAACGTATATCAACTCCTCATAAAATTCAATGTTCTAATGGCACAGATTTTCACCTCATGAGAGCTTAAATAGCATTTAACTGTATGCTATTTAAGCAACTCATTTCAGATTTATTTAATATTGGTAAGTGATTTGAAAAACTGACAATAACTGATTGGCTTTTGTGATATTCTCATATGAAAAGCAGTTTCTAAATTGTATCTTGGTGTGGTTTAACAGTTTCTTAAAGACTCTATTTGACACTTTCAAGAAAAACCATTTATTCAAATGAAAATTTTAAGTTTCAAGCATCTAGAAATGGCACACAAATAAACAGCTTGTCGTTCCCAAACCATTGCTTATTATGAGCTGCTCAAAATCCTCTATACATTCCAGAACTTAAATTTTAAGCAATTAATATTTTCTCTGGTGGAGCCCCTAAACTGAGAAGCACAGCGATACTTCCCATTATAAAAACGTGATTATCGAGCAGAATCTCACTTAAGCATAGCTACTCTTATAATCAACTAATCAGCTAGTTGGGGTATTAGGCCGAAAATTTACTACCATCAGTTTTAAATCCTAATTAAATGCAGTGGCATAAGCATATTGGTTCACAAACAGGACAGAATGTTAATATGTACATTGTCTACTCAGCTATGGGGTGTACCGGCGTGAGTTGTCGTGTTCCAGGTTGACTACTATTACTCTATAATGTTTCTACGTCAGCAGATCGTAAATAACCCTCTCTTTTAGAATCACTGCCTCAAGAAAAAGGCATGAAGACCATAAAAACGTATTCCATCAGTTTCCATCCAAGGATTTAGATAGGTATCGACCTTCCCTTCAGCCACGACCTACTTACCTCCAGTTTACATGGAGTATTCTTGAAAGCAATAATTTCAGAGCAAAAATCGATGGAAGGTGTTGGTGGAGGCCTTCATTTACATCCAAGCAGCAGCTGGCATGGCCTCCCTTAATGCAACGATAAAATCTTGTGAAATGTCAACTCGTTTCTCTATTCTGCCACCCACGTTTCTCTCTAGCAACAATGTGCCAGCTTACGTCACAGTGCTTTTTGTTGAGGTTACACATTTCTCGAATATCTTATCTTCACTGGAGGATAGTTAAATGTACAACCAGACATCAAAGTAACAAGAGGCTTCCTTGCAAAAAATGCTGAAAGCATTACTTAAAGTCATAAGTAACTTTTCCTTCATGCTGTGTTATCTGTGCACACTTACATCACCACTTTCGCTTTAACTCCTTTCTGTGCTTGAACACCTGTTGGAATATTACAAATCCTTATGACGCTGTTTGAAAGCAGTTTTTGGTGACGCCTTCTAGACATTTTAAATGGTTTACTAAATTTTATTGTAGAAATATTTTAATGTTTGTGTTCTAAATTTTAGCTTTACTTGTAACTGTCATGCTAAAACACATAATGTTACTATAGTAAATGGTTTATTTATGAATATTAAATATTCTAATTTCACTAAACATCATAATCAAAATTCCTAATAAAGGTGGTCTTTTGTATACTTTATAAATAACAGCTCTTGAAAAAGTATAAACTATCATTTCAATTAACTACATAGGTGCAGTTCACTATATAGGGTATATGTTTCATAGAGACATCACTTAAAATATCTCTATCAGCTTTCAAAAACGCAGAACCATAAATTTTCACGTGAAGTATATTTTATAACTACAACTGTTTTATACTTTTCGGGCGCTTTCAATTGTAAATAGCTCATGTGTTATCACTAGTTGAATTACAGGTCTTTTACCTTTCATTTTTAAATGTTATATTCCACTTTCATTTTTAAATGTGATATTCATTTATTCTTATGAAAGAAAACTTATTCATACTACCATATTCTGCGGTTTGTAATTTCTTCTTAAAGCAAAATTCTTCCATATCACCTAGGAATCAAACTCAACATCTCTGGATTGAGAAGCCAGAACGCTGACTGCTTGAACGGAAAGGTAGTCGCCAATTATTTTGTCCTACCAAATTTGTTTCAAGCTGTTTTATCGCCATAAATCCTGAAGAAAACACATTTTGGTTTAAAATAGTGCTTACGAAAAATAAGGTTTTTCTTTGTCTACCACTTCCAGAGTGCATAGAAAAGCTGCTGTATTCCACCCAAGAACTGGACACCAAATTTCCAAGGCAAATGTACATCTTGAGGCTCTCTGATTTAAAAATACCATTTTTAGAAGAAAGGTTGCTCTCTCTCTCTCTCTCTCTCTCTCTCTCTCTCTCTCTCTCTCTCTCTCTCTCTCTCTCTCTCTCTCTCTCTCTCCTCTCTGTTTGTGTGATTAAACTACTTAACTCACAAACGAAAGGCTGGTTAAAAATATTGCGTCATCCGAGTTTGCGAAACGGGGATTTAAAAAAATTTCCCAACTTAAGAGTACACGGAAAAATGTTCAGAAATGTAGGTTTTCTCAAAAAGAAGCTCTAATAGCTTTTATTAAAATAAATGGGTCGGCTATTAAGTTCCGGGCCTTACATTGAGATGGCGCCACTGGGCCAATTTGACGGAGAGCATGTTATTGTTTAACTCCGGACTAGCTGCTATCCATGGTTTCAGGTCAATAGCTTGTTTAGCTTTTGAATGACACCATTTTAAATAAGACAAGTGTAGAGTTTTCATGAAAATGGAGGATTTGGAAAAACGAGCAGTGATTAAATACTTCCATCTTAAAGGTTTAACATCTAACGATAACAAAGGTGGGTTGCAACGTTTAAAATGCAATGTACGAGCACTAGTGATGAACCTCACTCTGGACGCCCTGTGGAAGTCACAACTCCAAAGATCAGAGAAAAAGTTACTCGTTTAGTACTGGAAGACTGCAGATTAAAGTTGCATGAGATTATAGAGGCTGTGAACATATCAAAAGAACGTTCATGTAATATTTTAATTAATATTTCGGGCTTTCATAAGCTCTTGCAAGATTGGTGCCGCGTTTTTTGACACCTGATCAAAAGTTGCAAAGAATAAACTGTTTCGGTAATAAATCTGGAACCCTACCGTAAAAATCCCAGTGAATTTTTTAGACGACTTTTTGCAATGGATGAAACTTAGATACATCACTACACTCCAGAAAGTAAACACACTCCTGGATTGCGCCAGGTGAAGCAACTCCAAAATCGGCAAAGTCAATTTTGTCAACTAACAAGGTTATGGCGAGTGTTTTCTTGAATACACATGGAATTATTTTTCTCTATTACTTGGAAAGGTGTAAAAGTATCACTGGTGACTACTACGAATGCTTATTGAAACGTTTGAGTGATGAAGTGAAAAGAAAAAGACCTTTTTTTTGTAATTTACGTCCTCCAACGTTAAGTCATATCGGACGATGAATGGAATGGGTACAGTGATGCTCAAATGAGCCCAGGGTCCATAGAGCTTAGAGTTACCCAACATTCGTCTTTCAGGATAAGGGAAAAACCTGGAAAAAACCTTATCCAGGTAACTCACCCTGGCCGAGATTCAAACTCGGGACCTCTTGAACGTATGGCAAGTGAAAGTCGTAGGTGATCCAGATGGAATATGCAAACAGCACATCAAAATCTCATCCAGTACACTGCTTCCAGTGCCTACAAGTGGCAAGAAACGAGCCTGGAACACCTCGACAGTAAAAATGTTCTTCAAGGAAAATATTAATCAATTGGATCCGAACTCCAGCACAGAAATACTTATCACCAGACGAATATTTGTTGAAGTCGAACACAGGATTCCGGAGGAACAGTTCAGATTCGGAAAAATAAGAGGCATTCCACATGTCAATAATGACCTCATCAATTATATTAAGAACGCTTTAAAACTCCCACCTGGAATGTTCCATGACATTTTTGTAAATTTAGCTAATACTATTGCTACTTTCCGATGTCGATTCCATATCGGACAAAGGTAACGGATTTACAATTCTAATTCAAACATACCGAGGGCCTACTATTTACAGACAGCAGATGGTGTCACTACCTATAAGACAATAACACAGATCAATAGCGTATTACCCAGAGGACCACTGAACCATCTGTTGTTCAACATTGCCACATTCGAGTTTACCACAGCTACACAATAAACGCAGAATGTGAAGATCTTCAAATATGCTGAATATCGGATCTCACTCCACAAGCGAGCTGCAAGGAGCAGCAAGATAACTGGAAATGTGGACCAAGGGCAATAAAGTGGTAATCAATGTGGCAAAATGTGCCAAGAACACCTTTCGCAGTGGGGGTCGAGAGTCAGCAAAAGTTTACTGTACCTAGTGGCGGTACCTCTAATGAGACTCAACAGTACCTGGGACTGACTGCAAAGCACAGCAAGGTCGTTCCGACTACACAGCATATCCAGAGCAGCAGCGGCCACAAAAGCCATTTTTGACATCAGATCAATAACTAAACTCTCATTGCAAACAGCATTCGTCTTGTTTGACGCATAATGGACCTATCGTTACCTAAGGAATAGATATCCCATGTAAAAAGCTAAGTTTAAGAGATTTAGCGTCCCTGGAAGCCGTCAAATCACGCCTTTTGGAGGCCGTCCTAGGTGTTTCAAAAAGCACATAAAATTGAGACTAGTCTATGAGCACGCAAAGTAGTCATTTTAATACAAAAATGTCTTCTGAAAATCACCCTACCATATATGGACATCTGGAAAAGGCTTCTCTACATAGGGAAAGACAGAGGGAGGAAATATTGATCAGTTTTTGTACAGCAGAATCTATGATGGACAGATGCTAGTGAGGCACCAATCAAAACGTTAGACATTGACTATGCAAGGGCACCGCTAAACCTGAGTAAAAACAGGAGTTTTTAAATTAACTTATATATATATATATTAAATGAAATTTATATTATATTGAATGTCAACCAGAATAAGAGTTCTGACAAGTAATGAAATAACGCATCTTACTGTCAAGAGATAGCGCCACATGTATTTTCTTATAGCGTGGAACAAAATTTGTGATTATTTACAAATGTTTGTAAGACACTGCAATTATATTTTTCAATATAAATAGATTTAGTTGACCTTCGTTTCGTAAAACCGAACAGCATCTTGTTCCACACACATAGATATATCTCTTGATATCAAGATTTATTGTTTCATTACTTGTCAATTACAGCCTCTCTCCTGTTGGGAAGTCAATATAACTAAAACCATATGATAAATGTATACTATGATAAGGTAATGTACTACACTTCCACTACTTTCCCAATCCACTTTTATATTAGTCTTATTCTTCGTCTATTCCATCTATTATAAAAGATTACTGAAGTAGCTTCATCTCACATTTTGTTGTATGTCCATAAAGTGTCCGGGGATTAGGTATGCTGCCTTAAATACAATTCCTTTGAAATAACCAAAATGAAAAAATGTAGCCTAGCATTTTAAAAATGCAGGGGTATTTGAGATGTAAAAATAGAACGAAGAAAATCTGAAAAAGCGTTAGTGACAATATAAGTTTTTTATCCAGCATGTGCTTTAAAGAGATCTGAATTTTTGTGTGCCAACACTTTGTCTATATCTTATGATACTAGTTAAAGAAATTTCTACAAAATTCGTTCGAAATGAGGAATACAACACAGGCTATTTCCAAAAAAAAATCTTAAAGATATTATTTGTCAGGCAAATATATTGAACATGTGATATTTTGATCGAATTCTTAGAAATACATTTGAAAATATAGAAAACTCTCAAATTAGCTCATGTGAAGTATAGGTTTTGGAGGTGATAATTTATATTCCTGGAAGATACTGCCCTAAAATATCAATAATTATTTTATCTATTAGAAAAGTTGGTGCTGAGTTAAGATGTTTGCGGGTAAGCGCGCAGACAAAAACGCATAATATTATTTTTAAAAGCTCTTTTTGGATTTTAATTTCACATCCAAGCTGTATATCTTGTATGGTCGAACTTATCTTATTATCCTCCTCACCCGAATAGCCCTTTTGAACCCATTTTCCTTGTTCTTTCTGTTTCTTTACATTATTTTAAATATCCACGAATTACACATATGCTTTTTACTGAAATAACAATGACACTTGAATTTCCTGTAAGAATGTTTATATACCACCCACAGTCTTATCCGACATTACATTGGTAATGTTGCAAATAAATTTTCCAAAAATAAGTGTAGTGTTTAATACCCACATTTACTACATGCGGCACCGCAGGCGGTGACACTGATGATACATGAGATGAAGATGTTGCACCGGTGGATTAAGATGGCGGAGATCCCGGAGAAAACCTGCCCCCGCGCCGTGATGTCCACCACAGATCTCATTCTGCTTGTTTATCACAGAACTGTACACTCTGTGACTGATATATTGGCAAATTATTGTATCTTTCTGATTTTCTTACTTATGTACATTATACCAATCCGAACTATTCTGTCCGTGCTCTCCATATTTGATGGTGTTCCAATTTAGGGTAAATTGACAAGCATCTACTGCTCTGTGTAACACTGACCGTCACCATAAATGTTTGACTGACTTCTTTCACAACGTTTCCTCGTTCTAAATATGTTTTTTCTTCTGTGTGTAAATTATTATATTAATATGTCGTTTTTCTAATGTAGTTTCTCTTGCTTTGCGAGCCTCGTTTGTTCCTGGCGGGAAGAAGCTTAATAAATTGGAGGTTTGGAGCAGTGATCCCTTGACCATACAAGGAGAAAGCAACCAAGTGTGCTGTTTACCAAATACTTTACTTCTGTATAGAGTATTTTATTTTACGAATATTTTTGTCCAATATGGCGGTGTATATGCGCACGACGCCACTCATAGTTCTTTAATACAAAGATATGTCATGTTACAGACTGCGGCCACGAGGCCATATACTAGGCCATTAATTATAATTAATAATTAGGCCAAATTCAAAGCTTGTAGCCATTCGCAACAATCATATACACCCTTTCAAATTCATGTGTCTGCTTCTGTGCCACTGTTGCTTCTTTTCTTGTAAATTAAGCTTAAACGACTCTCAGGGCGGCTAACTTAAGAAGCTCAAAAGTCACTTCTTTTTAGAAAACTCTAATATTATCTGTTATTTGAAACTATACTAACACTCAATGCATGTTTATAATACAACCAGAAAAATAGAAGTTTTTGGGAGTGCCCTCGTGGTATTATAGGATCAAGTCACATATACAATAAAATAAATGATCACTAAAACGGTTTACAACCCACACTAACCTCCTTGTTTCTGCTTTATGTTAAGGAATCGAAAGTCAGACCATGAGCCCAGTACGAACTCAGTTTTACCATATATAAAATCAGAAACAACCCTCTTTATTTGAATTAGATATATGACACTGTCGCGAGGCATTGTTTTGCTGCTGCGTAGACGAGCACCGAGAGAGATAGAAGCGGGGAGTGAAAGAGACAGATAGCGACCAAGCCACGCCTGCGGACCGATGAACGCTGGGCACTTGCCGAGAGAGAGAGAGAGAGAGAGAGAGAGAGAGAGAGAGAGAGAGAGAGAGAGAGAGAGAGCAACAGTAGGAGAAAGGGACGGCGATAGCCTGAACGTTCTCGCTGCACCACGAAAGGCCGTGAAGCTTCGGCAGCTTTCGAGAAACTTCGGCAGCCTTCTTGAAACAGCTCCTCGGTTATAAATGCGGCAGTAGGAGTTTTCGTCAGTCAGTTAGCAGGGAGCTACTAGGAGTTGCAGTTGCGAGCGTGCGAGCTATTTATTGTACGTGTGGACATTTGAACTGTACCGAATCGAGTCGAGAACTGATAATCGTGTAGTTATTTGAAGGTGAATTCTTTTGTTTGTTTACGTGTGGTGAACCCACAAGAGACTGTGTTGGTGTATGTTACGTCATCCTGCTGCAAAAGGGTGTACAAACTGTCTTTATACGGAAATAAAGAGTATTTTGAATTTCTGCAAACTAGACTTTTAATTTTAAAACCCATAAGGTCACAATATTCTCTTAACGTCTTTTGTTGAAGTATTTGATCTCGTAAGTTTTCCCTTTCTCCATTTACACAATGTGAATGAATCATTCCGAGTTTAACCGAACTATTGATTGAACATTTTCAGACCCCATTCACAAAGCTTTCGTTTCTAGTTCCTATTAACTCCAGAAGCTCAAGTTTTCTTGTTACTTCCCCTATGCTATCGTGCCTACATACACTTCTTGTGATTCTGTTGTTTCTTTATCAGATTTATACCAGCCATCAAGTGGACTCCAAAGCGTACACATTTGCATCAAACAATTAAACTGGGACGGTACAAATGCTTTACGTTAGGTAATAATGGTCAAATTTGCAGTTTATTCATAGAATTTGGTGTTTACAGTCAATGATCTATTTATAACGCTTTAATCTTTCTGTCAGAATTATAAATTTTACAAACTAAATTTTGCATTCGCTTTGAATAAATTTCCTCGATAAATTGCACCATCTGTGTTAAATGATTTGCCTCTCAAAAAGGATGTTCCTTATTCCTGGGACTTTTAATGAGCTAAGAAAGTTGATGTTGGGAACCAAGTACCCATAGCGATACAAATCTCCCTCCGTCCAGAAAATGTGCTCTGTGCCACGACCGCTGAGATATTATTATCGTTACCTTCAGAGAATCAATACTGAAGAAGAGTATCCAATGGCCACCGGTTTTATGAGCCAATGTCCTACTTATTTACGACGTGGTGTTAGTATTTGCCGAGAACCTGTACTGCACCATAAATTTCCTCACCCTTTGTTGCAAGGCATTCTGCCCTGAACCCTAACAAGTGATATTAGATTTAGAGCCAACAAAAGGTGACTTTGTATCCAGGAAATATATTCAACGCTCCACTAAGTTAACATCTTCCGGTTGCAATTATCATTCAGTCGTTCGAAGGTGCCTGTATAGGGTATAAAATGTATACGCAGTTGATAAAATCCCTAAAGCTTTAGAGAACAGTAATGCATAAACTCATACATCGTCCAGAACGTTCGTGTGCTGAATCTATAGTAATATGAAGAGAGAAAATATATACATATATGTGTATGTAATTTAATCTCAAAAATTACTTCTTGATTTTGAATTCTTCGATCACTGAGGAGTCTTATTTACTTTGATGGACATGGAACTATAAAATATTTAATTTCAATTCATACATTGGAAAGTACTTACAGCATAGTAAGTCGCCATTAAGGTAGTTGTCTCATGTGTTTCAGAACTCCTAGTGGTTTACCGGGAGAAAACACGAGTCAGTTGGAGAATTTAATGCCATGTTGGTACGTTGGCCATAGTAGCTCAAATGGTTAGAGCGGCTGGACGGAAACCATAAGATCCGTGGTTCAAATTCCGGCTATGGCATTAAATTTTTCAGTCTGGCTCTACTCTTTCATAGCGCGTCCTACACACGGCTAGTGTGAAAGAACAATTAATTTCCATTTATTGTACCACTAATAGTGGTCCGAACTATAAAGCCCAGGCCGTACTTACAGCATAGTAAGTCGCCATTAAGGTAGCTGTCTCATGTGTTTGAAAACTCCTAGTGGTTTACCGGGAGAAACATGAGTCAGTTGGAGAATTTAATGCCATGTTGGCACGTTGGCCATAGTAGCTCAAATGGTTAGAGCGGCTGGTCGGAAACCAGAAGATCTGTGGTTCAAATCCCGGCTATGGCATTGAATTTTTCATTATGGCTGTACCCTTTCATAATTCATACATTGTTGCCGTACTCTGCTGAGTGTAAAAGCAAAGCTGTATTCCATGAAATATACACAGCTGGCATGTCACGCTTTGCAAACAGAAGAACAGTTTAAGAGGGACAAGCGGTTCCATTTATAAATTAATACAAATCGTGTTAAGTTTCTCTATTTGTCATTATTAACTAATGCTGACGTGTGTGACTATGTGCGTTTTTTATGAAACGGTGTGAAAATCTCCGAATAACTTTTAACCTAATTCTACTAATGTATGTACTAAAGTTTCTCTGTGTCAAAACTTTCTAATAAATCTCATGTAAGGACATTTGGCTTTGTTTCCTTTCTACTCTTGTAAAATAGGTCATCCTAAATAACTGTATTAAGAGAAAAGATATGTAAAGCTAGAAATCAGAGAACCGATACTTTACATTAACTATTGAGAAGTTTATTTCCCTCGATGCTCTCAGACTGCGTAATACAACGTGTGGAATCTTCACATTGATATATATTTCCTTCTATACGTTTGGTGTTTCTGCATTATATGAAAAATATATATCTTTTGTTATTAACTATATGGTCAAAGAAAAGAAATAAAGGTATAAAATTTAACCACCTTCTGGGTGAATATCAGGAAAGTTTTGTCCGTTATTAGCCAGGGCTATACCAAATTACAACTATAAGGGTTAAAGAAGCTACTTATCGAGCGAGATGGATCAGGCGGTTTCGTCTGCGGCCAGTATTCGGGAGACCCGGATTCGATTCCTGTGGTTGACTTACCTGAACCATGATTTTTTTTTCCGGGAGCTTTGCCAGGCGAATGCCGGCTTGATTATGTAGGCTTCCCTATTGGACACGATATAAGTTACAAGGAACACTGCGAATAATAAATTTCTCTTTCTAGTTTTGTTTTACTCTTTGATTACCATCTTTGTATAAAAAGTTGAATACAGATTCATAAATAAGAAAGTTTTGTTGTAGTAATTTTACGTCCTCCAACGCTAAGTCATATCGAACGATGAATGAAATGATGCTTAAATGTGCCCAGGGTCCATGGAGCTTAGAGCTACCCGACATTCGTCTATAAGGATAATGGAAAACCCCGGAAAAATCTTATCTAGTTCACTCACCCTGACCGAACTCGGGACCTCTTGAACGTGAGGCAGACATGCTACCATCTACACTACCGAGGCGGGCACTGAATAAATAAGAAAGTGATAAGAAAATGTGTTGTATGTGAATATTGTTAATATATACCAAAACTCCACGTGTTTAAGTAACGAAATCATATACGACATAATTGGTGGCCTCCAACTAAGTGAATTATTAACATGGACGAATAAAATCAAGTCAGTAATGGATCTCAGCTATTAAATTCAATGCCAACGGAAACTAATAAAGTAAGCATAAAAATTGCACATTTCTGGACTGTAAAACTGGATGTACGGGTTTTCCAAGAGGAAGCTCAGTTTTACATTTCCAATACTACGCAAGAGGAAACTAGAGTGAGTGAGTGTGTGGTGTTTTAAGGCCCTTTAATTACCTCGTTTCGCAACTAGACCCAAAATATACCGAGAACATCTGGGACATCATCGAAAGAGAGGGTCGAAACAAATACTCTGCCGCGAAAGAAGGTCTTTAAAACGTATTTAAAGAGAGTGGAGACAAACAAATAAAGCGTTTGCCAACAGGACTGGAGCTAGATGACATGAAGCCTACATGCCCCTAATTTCCTGTACCTTCATTTCATCTCCATTATCATTTCACACCATCTCTCATCTGGTGGTCTCTTTCAGCATAGAGGTGTCAGCGGGTGTGTCGGTGGTGCATGGCAGGATGATATGTTCTGAGTGAACAACTTCCTCTCCAGTAAGCCGGTTGCCAGTCTCCGAACCGGCTGCTGGGACCGCTCCCCTAACACAATAGAGGGGAATGTCCGTTGTGCTGGCCTACTGGGAAAGGTTTGCATCTAAGTAAAATGTAGAGACCCTGTGCTCTCCACTGTCGTGGCTGCTTGGGACGGCCGCCCTCTATCTCCTCTCACCTCATCCTCCCTCCCGGGGTTGCGCTACTTGCGGCATAGGTACAACAGATCAAGGCTGGTCGTAGCGCTGAATCCCCTCCATAAATAATCCTAATCCTAAAGGAAAAACTTCACTATCTCTTGGATCACTGTATAACAATTTCATAAAAAAAATGGAAGGTGGTAAGTTAAATTAAATAGTTTGTCATTCAAGTTTGAAAAGTCAATTGTGCAATGTCGGGTAAGCCAGCTATTGTGCAATAAAACATGAATGGTCATTCAGAGCAAAGAGCTCAAGCAAATATGACATTCCCCTGTTGTGATAAATTTCATACATTTAAACGTACCACAAACGATCCAAATCAATCTATTCACACGATCGTTGATACAACCAACGCAATAGCTTATGGTAAATGGCATATAAATATAGATATCTACATTTTTTCCCAACCAAAAATAAACTTTCTCGCTGTTCTATTTGAGCAACTGCCTAACACAAAATATGCTGGATAATAATCGAATTTGGAATCAGAATACAAGTGTTTAAATAAACATCACTTGTAACCCTTTAAGAAGATAAATTACACTAAATTTCCTAACTTCCCCTTAAATGTATTGATTACAGTCTGATTTTTAAAAGAAGATACGTGAAGCTCATCAAACCACGGACGCGAAGGGTAAGCGGAGAAGGTTGTTGCTATGGGAAAGTAAACAAAGGTTGGCAAATAGGTTACACTGGTAAATCACATGCTTCTCAGGTCAGTTATCACTGGTTTTGTGCGGGAAACAGAGTTTGCTTAGTGTTCAGTTGCGTTGTGTATTGTTAGCCTAGTTTGTGAAAACAAATTGGAAGTACATTGTTATGGAAGCAACACGTACTGGCGGTAGGATTAGAGGTAGACCGAGGATTCATGGCCCGAGGCAAAGATCAGCTTACGGTCGGGGTGTTACATTGCATAGTCAAACTAGAGAATTTGTCTGTTCTCTTAGAGAATTCTTCGAACAGAAAGACGAGAGTTTGCTCCTTATCAATGAACCGTTTATTCCTTTCAACAAAGACGACAGCGTGTCAGTAGATATGCTTGCACGTAAAAGAATTCCTGTGGGTCAAAATTCCGGCATATCGGCGGCGTTGATGTGAATATGGCAATTGACAAAGTCGCTAATGATAGCATATTGCGATATTAATGTGGCAAGCACTTTATACGGAGGCCGCGCCGTGGCTCAGTGGTTAGACCGCTTGGCTCTCACCAAGGCGGCCCGGGTTCGATCCCAGGCGATCGCAAAGTGAGATTTGTGGTGGACAACACCGCGCTGGGGCGGGTTTTCTCCGGGACCTCCGGTTTCCCCCGCCATCTCATTCCACCGGTGCTCCATCTTCATCTCATGCATCATCAGTGTCACCGCCTGTGGTGCCGTATGTAGTAAAAGCGGGCGTTAAACACTACACATTTCATTTCACTTTATACATAATGAGGAAAGGTTTGAAAAAAACGAGGGGCTTGCGTAGAGTTATTTTCAATTTCCGAGATTGCGTTATGTGCTTACCACATGTGTATTGCATACCATTTTTGCACTATGTGTATTTATGTCAATCTTATCTTTAGTAGTTAAGATACTGACTAAAATATTAATAAATATAATTGATGATTTTAGAACGTGCATCGCCTATATGTGTTGATACGGAGAAATTACTTACCGCACTAGTGAGGGAATGTTAAATTACAATGCATAGCAACAATAACGTTAAGTTTGGATTATCAGTTACATAGTGCAAAATTAATTAAAACAACGCAAACATATTAAGGCGCTACAACGCACTGAATGTGTGAACAATATATTTTTGTTCTTAAAGTAGGCTAATACAGATTAAATATGCATGTTTTTGTTGAGAAGTGATAACCTCGAAAGCTTGTATGTATTTCGTGTGCTGAGAGAGTAAAGAGTTCTAGGCAACAGTACAGCATCACACATGGAGAAGCAGATGACCTTCACGTATCTTCTTTTAAAAATCATACTGTAGGAAAATTCAGAACCAGGTTCATCACGAATATGCCCAACAACCACTTATTTTCCTCGATATGTAATCAAACATTTGAAGCTAATTTGTTGGCGAACAAAGTTCCACGTTGAGGCGCCAATTTGAAGCAATTATATTGGCGAGCAAGGATTACCACGTTCGCGACGGTTTGAAGCAAATGGTGTTTAGCTCAGGGTAAAGCAATGAGGTTAATCTCCGGGTATGCGTGGATATGTATGAGAAGGATAGTTTTAATGACACCGGAATGCCCGTTTCAAACTGGTTTATTGACTGCTTCTTTTATTATTACATTAAACTCGAAGTTGCCGACCAAGGACTACCAATATCACTGTTTAAAGTTACTGAAGGCGGAATGCTTATTACTCGATCACTTCTAGTCTGCCTGGCCCAAGACAGAAGAAGTTGACCGCCCTAATCGGCATCACGCCGTGGACTGTGTGAATGACCACGGATGCGCGTGGGTGTATCACTTTCACTTTCTGGAAGCCCCTTATTCAACCAAAGATTCCCTTTGTGGCTATTTTGTAATGCCATTATGAATGGTCCGAAGAATACCCTAATCAAAGTCAAGTGCCACCCTTCATAAATCTGCTAACGACAATGTTTCTTACGTTTCTTTTGTTAAAACAACTATTCTCCCCCAACTGCTATTCGACTCAACTGCCCTTGCACGTGTTGTAACAAAGAACCAAGATTCCTTTGAAATCCATCATGATTCTTTATACATTGCAATTCTTAATTTCGGTATCACATTTAAAAGGCAAGATATCTCACTGTAAAGTCAGCCCCTCATTTCTTCCTTTTTGCAAATTGCTCCTCTAAAATGATCCATTCATCATTATAAGTCTGTAAGTTTTTATTTGGCCTTATTTAGAATATCAAGCTTAATTTATTTATTAGACACTAAAAACAGTGTTCTCCTTCCTTAGGACACCTAAAAGAACCAAGCAAATCGTTATGTTGATAAATATGCTAATGGGGTTTCTAGGATGTCGATAGAAATTTCTATAGCTTGTTTATACGCTCGTTGGCTAGAAATGAGGCACCTGTATTAAATCCGGGTTGCCTAACCACACGACGAATTCTCCTCTAATGGGCAAACACGGTTGCATACTTGCGTCGAGCTTCTCAGTTACAAAACTTTCAGGAATTCTGTGTGTCTGTGTGGCACAGATGTACACAACAGACAATGCTCAACTCTCTATGTGGATTTATTATTCAACAACAAAATGTCTAAATGATTCACTTATTTTGGAACGATCCCGAGAATGCAACCACCACCTCCGCAAAAAGGTGTAAATTGATAAAAAGGATAAATCTTAATTACACGTTTAACCTTCCAATATGGGTATAAAAAGGATATAGCTAAAAGAGATTTTTAAAAACGGGATCACTATGTGGGAGTTTTAAAATTGGGTAGATAAAGCTTTTTTCGATATATGTTTGTTATTACCTTTAGTTTTAAAATACTTCTACATTTTACGTGGTAGGTATCATTAGATTTTTTTCTTGAGTCATGCAACAAGAGAGTAAAGTAATAAGTATTTGAAAACAAACTAATAACAAAGAAAAAACTGTGTGCTTTAACCACATTTAAAATTTTGTGTTAAGTAACATTTAGTTTCTTTCTTGTTGTTTATCAGTTAAATAATATTTATTCATGATGAAGGAATTCATAAATTGTTTCCCAAAAATAAAGGATATACATGATTTTTGTCACATAAATATCTGAAATACATGGTATTTAGTCAAAGTCGTTAGAGACATTTCGAGAAATGCAAAAATAATTAAACATTTATTAGCAGTAGGGATAACTTTTTTAAAGCTTCGTATCGCATCTTTAAATCTTAGTGTTTAGTTTTAGATGTAATTGCCTGTTCTATAGGTAAATGAAGCTTTACTTTCTTTTGTTCATTTTATTTCTTTCTCTCTTTCATTCATTCTTTCTTTATTTCGTTTTTCCTTTTTCTTTTGTTTGGCTGTCCCGAACTTTTCGACTGTTGCTCCTTACTTCCGGCAATTCTTTGTACAGATACCTGCATAGACGTTCATTCCAATCTTTCTTCCTTCTTGTGATCCAAGTTGGACCTTGCACAATCATTCCTTACTCGGTCGGACAATTTCACTGCATCTTTCAGTATTCTCGTTTCATTTGTTTCCATCCTTCGTTTTCTTCTTGTGGTTCCCATCCTTGTTTCCAAAGCGTAAGTCACAACTTTTAGGACAATCGCTTTATAAATTGGAACTTTGTTCTTGCCCGCCTGGGTAGCGTGGGTGTTAGCATGCCTACCTCGTGTTCAAGAAGTCCCGAGTTTGAATCTCGGTCAAGGTAAGTTATCTGGAAAAGACTTTTTTTATTCCTAAAGATTAATGTCTGACAACTCTAAGCTCTATGGACCCTGGGCTCATTTGAGCATCATTTCGCCCATTTCATTCATCGTCCGGTACGTCTTAAATTTGGAGAACGTAAAACAAAGATAAGATCTTTCACCTTTTTTGTCTGTGAATTAATTTCTTCTCAACAAATCATTAATACAATCCGATAATGTGTCTCCATAGGCATCATAGAGCATGATCGGAAGGTTCGCGGTAGGTAGTCGGAACGGTCACCAGATAACTAGAATTATCTTGATGCACCGACACCTGAAACGTTTTCTGGAAGTTCTTGCAAGCTGAATGTACTTGGCAATGGAAGTAAGTCGGTTAGTGAGATGTCAGTGACCTAGCGAATGCGTTTGCGCAGCGACAAAATTCGCCGTTCTGCAAAATCTAGTATTCCAATTCCCGGCGAGTGAACTGCCCGGCGGAATATGCAGCAACGGAAGAATGTGAAGTATCAGTCATTGATAAAATTTTAATTTGCACTAATGAACTGACAGAATAAGCTACGTAAATTCCTAGTGAAACATAAGCTAGATTATTAAATGAAAGTGAAAGCTGAAGGAACTGACAGTTTAAAAAACTGGACGAAGTCACAATGCTCTTTTGTAATTTTAAATGGAGATGAGAAGATAACACTATTTCACAATACCCGGTACTGATACTGATTTTTTAATTATCATATTCGATACTAAGTTTATAAAACTTACGAGGCGAAGGCTTCTTCACTATGAGTAAATTAGGTTCTAATTAACTATTACCTGTTTATGAATTCCTGAACCAATTTCATTTTTGCTCATCATTTTCAGATGTCACGATATATTGTTGGGACAGCGAAGGGAAATTCATCTGAAAATTTTCCGACCTAATAAATATGCAAGACATTTTTTCAGAATTTTGTTTCTATTTTTTAACATAGTCTCCTTGTAACTCTACACACTTCCCCAACGATGCTCCCATCTCTGTAACCCGTCCAAATACTACTCGGCGTTTTTCTCTGCAAAATAATTGTTCACAAAGGTGATTACCTCTTCATTTGACGAAAATCTCTGTCCTCTGAGTGCAATTTTCAGATGAGGGAACAAAAATAAGTCGCTTAGGGCTAGATCTGGTGAGTAAGGCGGATGGTCAAGCAGTTCAAACCGTAATTCGTGGATTTTCGCCATTGCAACCACTGAGATGTGATACAGTGCGTTGTCTTGGTGAAACAGCAGTTTCTTTTTCTGCAAATGTGGCCGTTTTGCAGCAAGTTCTGCCTTCAGGTTGTTAAATAATGATGTGTAGCATGATCCTGTAATGGGCTTTTCCTTTTTGAAGATAATCAATTAAAATAACTCCCTGACTATCCCAGAAACAGTCGCCATCACTTTCCCAGCCGAAAAAAGAACAGTTACCTTTTTTTTTTTTTTTTTAGCCGGTTCTCCCTTTACAATCCACTGTTTGGACTGTACTTTTGTTTCTGGCGTATAATGGTGTATCCATGTTTCATCTACAATAATTAATCGGGCGCCAAAACTCGCATTTATTGCGCCTAAACTGCGCCAACAGAGCGTTGGAAATGTTCATTCGAACACGCTTCTGGTCTAACGGGAGCAAACGCGGCACCAAACGCGCGGACAGCTTTCTCATGTCTAAATGTTCATTTAATATGTAACAAATACGTGCTTTTGACATGTTCATAGCCTCTGCCATCTCTGTCACTTTAATTCTGCGGTCGTCTATCACCATTTGGTGAACTTTGGCGATGTTTTTGTCGGTAGTTGCAGTTTTTGGACGTCCCGAACGTTAATCGTCTAGTAAGCTATTACGACCACGTTTAAATTCAGCTCCCCAAAATTTCACTATGGTATATGATGGTACAGAATCCCATACACAGAATCCAACTCATCTTTGATTTGTGTAGGCGTATTGCCTTTCAAAAAACAAATATTTAATGACAGGTCGATACTCGATTTTATCCATTTTCATAAAAACATTCACATCAACTCACTCAGAGGACTGTTATATAACAACTGAGTGTCAAAAATGGCTGAAACTTTGGTGAGTAACTGTCAACAGATGAAGAACAAAATGCACCAGCTTTTATGTACGAGTGCTGTCATCTTCATGTTGAGGTCGGAAAGTTTTCAGACCACCGTCGTACTTCAAAATAGTTCCATGATTCACTCAAGTTTTATCAGCATTACTTTTCTTTATTAGTAAAACGAAATATTTGTCAAAGTTAGTTATAAAATACACATGGAAGTGATGATCTGAATTTGACTTGCGAAAAACAATCTAACAGATTGAAGGAAATAACACATATTTATTTGCACTGTCCTAGCTCAAGTTTTAAGCTCTGATTTGTTTCTATTGGATCCATATATTTTGCTCAACCAAGTAGTTCAAAATAGTAGCCAAAAGTGAACCATCAATCCTGCTTGTCGCATAAACATGATTTAATACGACAGCTAAGTCAGCTTCCTTCACATCTTAGTTAACGCTGCATATTATATGAGTACCTATACACATTCTTCCATTTTTGCATTTTTTCCTTTAGATACAAGTGTCTATCAAAGACCACAGTCCACGAACTCGTTCGGGGCAATAGCGTGAAGTCTCAACACCTTTCATCTCGTACATAGCATTAAGTTAAACGCAACAACTTTCAGTAATGCAAAACTTCAACATGTAACAGTACTGAAAAAGTACGAGTACCAAAGATTGATCTGTAAGTGTAAGAGATGCTTTGACCTACAAAATATTGCGAGTATCGAGGTATCAATGTTATCGGGCTCCCATCCCTACTTTCAAAATGTTATAATTCATTACTTGCACCTAGTTAATTGAAGTGTATAATCTGTTCTACAGCTTTATTTGAAATGTTTAATTTACATCTCAGCGGCATTTTTCTAGGGATTAATGCTTTTGTTTTATTAATTAAAATCGCGTTAAAATTCCGACATTTAATATAGAATTGGTACAAAAGTATTTTCAGGTTACCTCAGTGCTTTGTAAAATATATTATTTTGTGACGCTTTATTGCTCGCCAAGTTCAAATTTATTAAGCGTCGAAATTTCGTAAGAAACTGATTTCGCAACATTGTAATTTAATGTTATTAATTATGTCTTAAATTGATTTAGACAATGATTTCCCAGCCGTAAGATGAAGATTCTTTATCTTACGGCGTCGTCTCGTTCCGATGTCTTTCTCTTCCTTCCGAAACAATGAATGAATAAATAAATATATAAATAAATAAGTAAATAAATAAATAAACAGTTAAATAAGTAAATAAGTAAATAAATGAATAAACAAATAAATAATTAAATAATAAATAAATAAATAAATAAATATAAGTAAATAAATATAAATAAATAAATAAATAATAAATTACTTGAGAGCTTTGTCAATACACTAATTCTAAATTTTTATCAGTCAATACAAGAAGATATAACATAAATGAAATTAAGATCACTCCAGTATATTCACCTTTTAAGATTATTAGTAGAAATCTATAAACGTCCAGCCATTCCGGATCAAACCTATTCTTCTCGCGTTCTTATAAAAAGATTATTCATTTTCTTCCCCATAGCAACCACACCTTTCTTTATGACTATGTCATTCGTAGCAACCTATATATGCGTCTTATTTTGTTCACAATTTAACTTCATAAATGTAATTTAAACATTATTATACTTTCATCCTTTAAATAATTTTAAATAACATCATAAAACAAATAAACAACATTGATTTCCTCTTTCGAGGCTAAATGCAAAACAACTGTTATATCTTGCCATAGAAAAAATATCATCTGCATAAGAGAGCATACTAGTCGTCCATACTATATCCAAGTTCATGATTCATTTCCTTAATAATTACATTCACCACAATTGCAAATAGAAGTGGACGTAAAGAGTCATTTTATTCTCCCCCTCTTCTTATTAGGATATTCTCAGGCGACTTTTCCTGGAATTTTATTCGGCTGGAATGTTTAAATATGTTTTAGATTACTTTGGTAATACAATTTTATGCATTATTATTATAAAATTTTAAAATTAAATGAAACTACAACCACTTTAGTAACTTTTAAAGTTCCTTGAAACATTTGTCACAGGTCATTAAATCTTTTCTTTTATTCTGAAAGTATAGCTACGATCTATCCAGGATCTACTCCTTTGTTGAATATTAGAATGTTACAATATTTGTCAGCTTCTCGTGAACTCATTTCGTTATGATGTTAAGGCAACTACTTATCAGATTGAATCCTCTGTAAGTCTAAAATATGTTTGTACCGGCTTTGAATAGGGGAAATAGGACTCCCGTCTTCCATTCCTTTCATTCATTCCGTCTTTCATTCAGTATCTATGGAAGATTCACAGTTAACTTTTAGCCCACATACATTCCTTTTGTGGAAGGACTTCTTTCAACTGAAAGGCAGCTGCATTTTGTAGTCCCGGTATTTGTAGGTATTTTGGAAAAGACCAACTTAGTTTATTGTCCAACTGGCAGATAGAATGTTTTTGAATGGTCTGTAACTGAACTGACATGGGATGTCATAAATTACCTTTTCCAACCCCCTGCCTCTCATCCTCCGGAGAGTTTCTTTCCTGTGGTATACTATAGTTTCTCTCTTTGGCTATCGTCATCCAGCGACTGAAGAAGGTTCTTCTCAATTCTTCCTGCCGACGTTCCTCTGACCAATCCTGGGGTTCTAAATGTATCCGATCTCCATTTTAGGTGCCTATTGTGGTCACGGAACTCTTTAATTGTGTCCTCTTCTACATTTCTGCATTTTATCTAACAAGTTACGTGCAAGATTTTACTTTCCATGTTTCTTTGGCATATCTCTAGCTTGTTGGCGTTGTTTTGTTAAACTCTACGTTTATGAGGCAAATAACAGAGCTAATAATTCCTACAATATACATTTGGCAAATGAAAGTATAATACACATACGCATTTCACCAGCTCTGCTATATACCACACAAACGTAGAGTTTAATAAAACTAAGCCTTGGGCATAACCTGAAAGTTAGAATGCAAAAATATGGAAGAGGAGCTGATATAATGCGCGTTTGTATTATTCTCTGATTTGCCAAATTTATTTTATTGGAATTCTCCAGAGGTGCAGTTATAGAAACCACAATTTAGACTATGCTGCTGCGATGCATCCGGCTATTAGTATGTATATCGTGTTCTTAAAGGAAGCGGTTTGGTCCAGCTATGCAGTTTATTGCAGGTATGTATTCCAGGGGATTGTTTTATCTATATTAATGTTGAAATTAAATATCACGGTTGGTATCTGACCAGCCTTTCATATTTCAATTATGGTGTTCACACATCGCGTGGAACATTTTGTAAAAAAGTTTTAAAATGATTTATTCACAGGTCCTCAAAACCTGTATTTGTAGGGAAATCTAATTCCTGGCTAGAACGCTATTTATATCATACAAAGTGGTAGAGAAGATATCTGTCGTGGTGTAAAGTCTAAAGCGACATTATTAGATTTTGAATAATGGCTCAGAAATCTCTGATGCGTAAAAGTTGGAAATAATTTACGCTTTCGGCTGTAACAGAGTACGTGTGCTGAAAGAGAAGATGACAAGGAAGGTAGGAAGATAACCCACATGAGAATAAACAAAAACAAAGAGCTGGCGAATATGGTTTAGAATATAATTAGGTATTTAAATGGGCTTACACCAAACACGGCGCGACGCTGGAATCCGAAATTATACTTGAATTAACGTTACTTCTCAATTCTGACAGCTTGCTTGCTGTCAGGATTATAATTATCGACTTGAGGGATTAAAGAGGGCTGATATTCATGGTGGCTGTCTTGAGGAAGAGTTAAGACTTGAAAATATTCTTCTGGTATGCTACATACACGCCCATTCTATTATTTAGTATAACCCTTTTTCAGGAAGAAAGAAAGGAGAAAGTTCAGTGGGTACAGAACACAGCCTCTCTAGATTTTCTCTTCCCTCACACAGCTATTGTTTCTGTTTCCAAGCGACTTGAGAGATATCCCTGTCCATCATTCATATTTAAAAGAAAACGATTGCTTCCAACTTGTGCGTCTCAAAAGTGTAATATGATATTTCAAAATATGAAGAGCCCAAACTTCTTTGTTCTTCTTTGGTACAATTCTCTTTTAAGTATCGCACTGGCGTCGGGAATATTTTCCTTTTCAGTTTTATAGAGTACTAGTTGGCTACCCTAAGCTGTAAGGTACCTTCTTAAACTATAAATATGATTTAATTACTGTAGTTACCTTCCATCGTCCTTGATGAAATTATTTTTGTTAGACCTACTCCCTTTTATGTCTACAGACCCTACTATTCCTAATAGAGGATAAAAAATGCCCAGTTATTCCCAGAAAATAATGAGAAACATATATTCCCCTCGCTGATAGTCTTCCAGTTCTGAAAATTCTGCACAGTTTATAAGTATCCTTTGGCGGTGAAAAATCCTCGAACTGAATGAGAGAGAAAGGAGAAAGGAGGAGAAAGGAAATAAGATTCTACACTCCCAGGGCACCAAGTTAACTTCTTCAGGTAATACTTATTATTTGCGATTACCTAGAAAAACAACGTTCTCAGTTGCTGATTATTCAACATATCAATTCAATGAGTTCTAATATTAGAATTTTTACACAACTACCTGGCATGCCCCATTAATACTTGATTAAAACTGTGAGTGAAAAAGGAAATAAAACAAAACTTTCTGAAGTGAAGGTTTTTAAAACCGGCATTGTCATTGTATGCGTATTGTTTCATTATAACCATAGTCGACCCTCTTTTGTCTTAATGTATCTTAATTGCCAAATAATCACTATCAGCATACATATCTTTTGGAATTATGTGTCCAATGCACTGTGTTTTGTTTTTATATGCATTTTCCTTGACTACCAAATGTTTTCTATTCCATGGCACTCTCAATTGTAATACGGCCACTTTCGTAATAATATTCTAACTCCAATGTGTTCAAATTAAAGTAAAGCGGCTTTGTAAATAATTATTTGCCTTTTAATAATTTTTAATAAAAACTAGATAATGATTTATAGTCCTATGTCCATCAGAAAACAAGATTTTACAATGGCACATTACCCACATATGAAGGAGGACGAAACACGCATACGCTTTCTCTATTTGTAATATTAATATGAATAAACGTCACCGAAACAATTATGGGCTATGTTTTTTCTGCGTTCTATTAACACTTCAATGTCATAGAATGGTTGAACTTGAATAGAAAACTCCACTTTGTGACGTGCATAAAATTCCTGTAAATTATCAATTATTTTTGTGCCTCTTCTTTCAGATATTGAAAAAGTAGCTGATTTCCGCACCCACTTCCTGTTATGTATTGGACAAAATGGTTTTCATTAGCTTTAGCTTAGGTAAAACAAAATGGCAGGCCCAGGAAGTACTTACCGCTTCATAAACAAAGTCAGTAATTACGCAAAGGTCACAATATAAGCTGAAGCTCTTCATAAATAAACGAGTGTTCAATTACATATCCGGACTTATTGTTTAAAAAATAAAAATGGTAAACAGCAATGAACGTATTAGCAAATTTTACTGAACTAAATATTTTAGTAATGCTAAATGAGAGCTTCACTGTAGATAGCAAGTTCTACAAATTCAAACAAGAATGAAGAGGAATTAATAAAGGATTCTTCCAGATAATTCAAGATATAAGTTCTGTTCAGAAGTCAATTAGTTGTTCAATGAAACATTTTCAGAAACAGGGAATTCTTCAATATAATTTTTGTATTAAGTAGAGCTGACTTCAGTATTAACTCTGGTAACTATCCACATTCTTTCTTTTCAACGTGGTTCCACTCTCACATATATTACATACATACATACATACATACATACATACATACATACATACATACATACATACATACATACATACATACATACATACATACATACATACATACATACATACATACATACATACATACATACATACATACATACATACATACATACATACATACATACATACATACATACATACATACATACATACATACATACATACATACATACATACATACATACATACATTACATTACATACATACATACATACATACATACATACATACATACATACATACATACATACATACATACATACATACATACATACATACATACATACATACATACATACATACATACATACATACATACATACATACATACATACATACATACATACATACATACATACATACATACATACATTACATACATACATTACATACATTACATACATACATACATTACATACATACATACATTACATACATACATACATTACATACATACATACATACATACATACATACATACATACATACATACATACATACATACATACATACATACATACATACATACATACATACATTACATAAATACATACATTACATACATACATTACATACATACATACATACATACATACATACATACATACATACATACATACATACATACATACATACATACATACATACATTACATACATACATACATACATTACATACATACATACATGCATACATACATACATACATTACATACATACATACATTACATACATACATTACATACATACATTACATACATACATTACATACATACATACATACATACATACATACATACATACATACATACATACATACATACATACATACATACATACATACATACATACATACATACATACATACATACATACATACATACATACATTCATACATTACATACATTACATACATACATTACATACATACATACATACATACATACATACATACATACATACATACATACATACATACATACATACATACATACATACATACATACATACATACATACATACATACATACATACATACATACATACATACATACATACATACATACATACATACATACATACATACATACATACATACATACATACATACATACATACATACATACATACATACATACATAAAAATACATACATACATACATACATACATACATACATACATACATACATACATACATACATACATACATACATACATACATACATACATACATACATACATACATACATACATACATACATACATACATACATACATACATACATACATACATACATACATACATACATACATACATACATACATACATACATACATACATACATACATACATACATACATACATACATACATACATACATACATACATACATACATACATACATACATACATACATACATACATACATACATACATACATACATACATACATACATACATACATACATACATACATACATACATACATACATACATACATACATACATACATACATACATACATACATACATACATACATACATACATACATACATACATACATACATACATACATACATACATACATTAAAAATAGGATGGAATATGTGTAACTGGGATGATTATGTCAAGGCTGGGCGTTGCTTCAATTGCTGTAAATATAATCATCGTGCGCAGGACTGTAAAGGACAGCAAACATGTCCAAATTGCGCAGAGAAGCATGCTCTAAAGGAATGTACTGCTAACAGAGCTGCATATAAATGCATTAATTGTGTAACGTATAATAAATATAACAGAGACAACAAAGTGTCAGAAAATCATTCTGCACTGGATACGAATTGCTCCTGTTATCAAGCAACACTTAGGCGGCTAAAAGACAATACCGACTATTAAAATGGATAGATACAGATTAACATGTTTTCAGGTTAACTTGAAACATTCAAGGATTGCGACTGCTAATTTGGTACAGCTTGTGAATGAAAAAGCTATAGATATAGTATTTATTCAGGAGGCCTACTTGATTAACAATAAACCAGCAGGTGTACCATTACATTTTAGAATATATACAGTTGGTACTACGGGTAAACGAGCAGCAATATTTATAAACAACAAAAATATTGACGTAACTACCATTGGTCAGCTTTCCGACAGTGATTGTGTTGTTATACAGGTTGTATATAATAAGAAAACATTTTTTGCAGCTTGTATGTACTTTGATGGGCACTTGAATATAGAAGATGACATTAACAAGATTGAAAATATTCTCCAGCATATTAAAGGAAAGGGTCTGATAATACTAGCAGATAGTAACGCCAGAAACAAACTTTGGCATGATATAATAACTAATCAGCGTGGTAGAATATTTGAAGAATTCATTACAGCAACAAATTTACATATCATGAATGAAAACAACGGCTTGCCAACTTTTGAATCCCAAACTGGAAGGAGTTGGGTCGATTTGACTATCGTTAATGACAAACTCCTTAGAGATGTAAGGGAATGGACCGTTGGAGAGCAAGAAAGCTGCTCTGATCATAAGATAATATCGTTCACAATAGGAAATGCAATCAAAACCCAAACTCGTACATTAAAGGGAATTAAATATATAACTAGACCAGAAAATTATAAGACATTTGAGGAAACGTTGCCACGAAAGCTGACCAAAAATTTTAATTGTCTGGGCAATGGACAGAGTGTGGATGAACAGCTCGCCCATAAAGTAAAAGAAAATAATGTTGAATATACAATTGAAATGTTCTACAATAGTATGGAAGCTGCATGCAGGGAAGCGTTTAGAGTAAGCAGGGGTAAGAAGCAGGCAATTAAAGGCAAATCAGTTCCCTGGTGGACCATTGAACTAACCATATTGAGGAAAAAGGTAAATGCATTAAGACGACGATATCAACGAACTATTAATAATGAGCAGTTAAGAGAAGAAAGAAGGAATCAGTACTTGGAAGGTAATCGGCAATACCAAAGGAAAATAAATGACGAAAAGTTTAAATCCTGGAGGGAATTTTGTAATGTAACTGATGGGACTAATCCTTGGACTGTAGTCTATAAGATCGCAGCCAATAAAATAAGATATCAGAATTCACTTACTACATTGCAAAGAGAAGATGGAACCTACACTGAAGATATACCAAGCACATTAAAGTATATGCTGGAGAACTTCATTCCGGAGGATAGGGTACAAGATGATACTGAACGACAAAAAGACCTAAGGAGGCTTGCAGAGGAAGTAATTAGTACCCCAGATGACAAGGAATTTACACCTAATGAGATTTGGGTTGTATTAAAAAATTTCAATCCAAAAAAGTCACCGGGAGAAGATGGAATATCTAGTGATATTCTGTTAA
Organism: Mantis religiosa; assembly: GCA_030765055.1. Taxonomy (NCBI): domain Eukaryota; kingdom Metazoa; phylum Arthropoda; class Insecta; order Mantodea; family Mantidae; genus Mantis; species Mantis religiosa. The sequence goes on from JAUKNK010000123.1 coordinate 515,335, forward strand.
ATGCTTTTAAAATGTTCCCATATTTCTTTACAGCAATATATAATCAATGTCTTATGGAAGGAATTTTTCCAGAAAGATGGAAGCGTTCATCTATAGTTCCTATAGTAAAGCCAGGCAAAGAAGATAGTGTAACGATAACAAAATATCGACCAATCAGCTTGTTGAACATATGCGGTAAAGTTTTAGAAAAGTTAATGATAAATAGGATTGAATATCATATTAACACGAGAAACCTTTACAGTACAAGACAATTTGGATTTAAAGCTCAGAAAAGCACGACAGATGCAGCAATGGCGCTGAAGGTATTCATTGAAGATGAGCTAAAATCTTTTGGTTATGTTGTTTTGGTGAGTTTGGACGTGAAAGGAGCTTTTGATGCATGTTGGTGGCCTAGTGTCTTAAATAACTTAAGAGAGATGAAGTGCCCAAGAAATTTGTACCAACTTACAAAGGATTATTTTAAAAATAGGAAAGCAACTCTCTCTACGAATGAATTCAGGACTGAAGTACAGGTCCAGCGAGGCTGTCCGCAAGGATCTTGTTGTGGGCCTGGACTTTGGAATATACTATATAACTCTTTGCTAAAATTGGAATTTACAACGCGGACAGAGGTAATAGCATTTGCTGATGATTTACTTGTCATGACAAAAGGAAAAAGTATATTAGATGCTGAAAATTTTTCAAATCAGGACATAAAGAAAATTGAGTTATGGGCTAAAGAAAATAAAATCCAGTTTAACGACTCAAAATCAAAAGTTTTGGTAATATCAAAGAAGAAAACTAATCATAATGAAGCAATCAGCATATATCTGAACAATAAAACTCTGGAACAAGTGGATGTTATTAAATATCTTGGTATTTACATTGATAGGAAGTTCAGCTTTGATCACCACATAGATCAAGTACATGACAAAGCACTACGACTTCTGCATAATCTTTCCAAGTGCGCAAAACTCACTTGGGGACTGGGAAATAAGGCGCTAGAAACTATTTATAAAGGCGCAATAGAACCTATTTTAACTTATGGTGCTCCTGTGTGGGGATTTGCCCTAGAAAAGCAGAAGAACATTAAAAAATTCGAGAGGATTCAGAGATTGTTCAATATAAAAATGACGAAGGCATATAGGACAATTTCTTATGATGCATCTTGTGTTATTGCCGGCATCCAGCCAATTGGTATAACAATACAAGGCAAAATAAAACTGTATAATGATATACACAGTGAACGTGACTATGATGCACCCCTACCACCAAGCGTCTGGAACCATCCAGCAGAACGACCTCATATAAAAGCAGTTGAGGATGATGGGGCATACGTCTTTCAAATTTTTACCGATGGGAGTAAATCAGATGAAAAAGTCGGGGCTGCTGTAGTTCTGTACAAGCACAATACTGTAATTCGACAACTGCAATTCAGGCTGGATGGAAGGTGTTCAAACAATCAGGCCGAACAACTGGCTATTTTGAAAGCACTTGAAGAGCTACAAAACATGGCAAATATGCTGAACAAAGAGAAGACTGTAGCCATATTTACAGATAGTCAAGTGGCACTATCCACCTTACAAAACAACAATAAACACAATTATATTCCTGAGGAGACCCTTAATAGACTAGCAACTTTAGAAAGAAATCAGTGGACAATACACTTTAGTTGGGTGGAAGCACATGCAGGAGTTACTGGTAACGTGCTAGCAGACATATTAGCAAAATCAGCTGCTGAAGACATCGAAATAAAGACTATTTACAACAAGGTACCAAAATCTTCTTTGAAAACTGAAATAGAGAGGGCAGGACATCTACAGTGGCAACAGAGATGGAGCAGTACAAGTAAAGGAGCCCTTACCAAATCATTCTTCCCTTTGATAAAGGATCGTCTTAAGACAAAACTACCATTAACAGCGACATTCACTGCAATGGTATCAGGACATGGAAAAACTAAAGCTTACCTGTATAGATTTCATATCATAGATGATCCCCAATGCACCTGCAATAGCCCACAGCAGACCGCAAACCACCTCATTTATGAATGTAGAGACACAAAACATCAGAGGGACAAGTTGATTGAAGAAGTACACAAGAATGGAGGAAATTGGCCAGTGTCAAACCAAAACCTTATAAATAAACATTTGAAAGCTTTTTGTATATATGTTAATTCAATTGACTTGTAAACAATTTTTATTTTAAAACAATACGTGAATTGAACATTTAAATTCTAATATTTAAAAAACTATTGTAAAATAATATCAAAATGTGATTACTATTTATAATGTATCTATCTAATTAAATGCATGTAATGTTACTCCGTAACGGGGCATGCTGTTAAAGTTCAATAAAAAAAAAAAAAAAAAAAAAATACATACATACATACATACATACATACATACATACATACATACATACATACATACATACATACATACATACATACATACATACATACATACATACATACATACATACATACATACATACATACATACATACATACATACATACATACATACATACATACATACATACATACATACATACATACATACATACATACATACATACATACATACATACATACATACATACATACATACATACATACATACATACATACATACATACATACATACATACATACATACATACATACATACATACATACATACATACATACATACATACATACATACATACATACATACATACGTATTTACGTATTTACAAAATGTGTAATCTGTAATATTTCCTTTTAGGATAAATAATTAGAACATGTTATTACTTCTAAAGTGAAGTGTTACTCTACCTTTCAGGAGGAGGGTCAAAAGCGATACCTCGTCTACACTGTGTAAATGACTATACAAATAAAAATATATATTGACACTGGATCAGAAGCTCTTGTTTAGAGTTCCACTTAAATCGATGGTAATAAATTTACATATACATATAAGCGATTATGATACCAAATAAAGAAATATTAAAGTCGGAAAATATGGAAACTGAATTGCAGCCCTTATATGTAAACACTGTTTAACTGCTATGTTTCTAAACGTCATCTTCTATGTTAAGTTTAATGACCTTTTGACCTTTTAATTTTGCTCAGAAGTCTTTCAGGTTTTGCTTCTCTTCCGAAGGAAGACATGCTAAAGATCTTTACGTCCGAAAACAATGAAACATATCAAGAGCAAAATAAACAAACGTACCAATTGAACGACCACTAAAAGTAAAGTCAGAAAAGAAAATATAAAACAATGGCAAAACTTATTAACCATGAACACCAATCATAAATTTAAAATACAATTAGCAGAAACGAAATTCCTGAGATCAATAGCAGTGTATGCAAAACGGGCAAAACACAAATTATGAAATAAAATGGCAAGTAAATACTGAAGAGTCCAATAGTACAGGTAACAGCAAAATGGGGAAGAAATTGAAATCAACATTCCATGGAAGAGAATATCTAAAGTTACTTTAAATTATTGACTCCAAAAAAGAAAACCCAGGAAAACACAATAGGCGATAATGCAGCAATTTAGTGCTGGAACAGGTTGCCACAGCTGTAGCGTGCAGTAGAAGAGAGGAAGAAACGATTATGTTTTATTATGATTAGTGCTGCAATGTGGTTTGATTAATGTCTAAAACGATTTGAAATTCCATGTCTTGTAACTGATTATAACGTAGAAATCTGTTATGCAGATTTTTTAAGCCTTAGTTTGTAGAAGAGTTTGTGATGGTGGGCGTGACAAAGATGCTAAGATGTGATTCTGCACCACGTTGATGCGTTATTTGTAGCGTTGTTTCTCGATATTCTCCGCCAGCGATGTGTTGTCGCAGCAAACATTTCTTCTTATTGGAGCTCCTGTTCGCATGAGATTCTATCTTGGTCGTGGTATTTGATAGTTGTATGGAAACTTATGTAAGGGAAATTAAAAGTGGTTGAACAAATTTTCTTTAATTAAAACCCGAAACTCGATTTCAATATGAGTTGTATTTTAAATCAATATAAATAATCAACTTAAAACAATGCTTTTCTCCCGTTAATAAGTAATTAAAACATTTCAACTTCTCTGGTTTACAACCAGACTTTTTCAAACATCTAGCACCCCCACACGCCTCTACTCACGTTGACATCACGATGCAAAAGACGCTATTATTTCTTATCCAAATATTGATTTTTACCTCTCGTTTCTATAACCACCAAATAAACTACTTTTCACTGGACCACGACAACACATTACATAATATCATTTTTGCAACTACCAATAATAAAACATTACACCATCTTGTATACATATTGCATCATCTCATGACCCACCGAATTTAACCCTTTTCCATATCGATCCTCAAAACACATATTTAAACATTTTTTTAACTCTCGGTGCCTAAACCAAAACAACGGTTACAAGTTCAAAAACATGAATGTTTTTTTAAATTCTGCCTTTAGACGATTCTAGTTAATTGTGTTTTATATATCTTAAAGATAAACAAACCAAAATACATTGGAAAGAAAAGAGACATATCAATTTTAATTTCTGGTGTTTTGGAAATCTACGTGTAAAATTTGATAAGAATTGGATGAAAGATGTGACGCGTGGAACATTTTGAGAAAGTACAAGATAATTTACTAGTCGAAACTTCAAAACAGAAGCCACGTTATTCTGGATTTTAAGCTACATTATATAAATAGAGGTAGTTGTTTTCTAAAAAGTCAATACAGCTTTCGAATTTAGGTTTTCTGTGATTATGGAATGAAACGTACGTTTTTCTAAGATTTATATTAAATTTCAGTGCAGTTTCCCCTTAGTTATTACAGCGAACAACTTTCATTCCTAGCACAAGTTCTGATTTCAAACCGAAACCATTTATACTGCAACATCGGCGATAGTGCAAGTCTGCCATGAGAAATTAACGCGCACTTAAGGTCACATCACGAAGAGGAAGCAAGTTGAAAAACGAGATAAACATGCGTTGAAGGACAGCTGACGTTAGTAAGCGAGTCGTATTATTACTACAAAAAAAGAACTTTCGCGACTGTAATTCCAGAGGCCTCCAATTCCAGAAATATATACCGCGCCCGCCAGATTTATGAAAGCCGAGGCAAGGCCTACAGCGGTCAGTTAGTAGAGAACTGGTGTAGAGTAGTACAGTGAGTAACAGTGACAGCAATGTCCTGCTTCGTGCTGAGTGTGGTACATTCCAAACTCTGCGGTAAGAATTAGGGAGGCCGTGGAACGGGGAGGAACTAGTTCAGAAAGTGCGGCTCCGAAAATCGAGCGGTATGGCTCAGGCGGTTTCGTCTGTGGCCCGCATTCGGGAGGTCTGGGTCCGATTCCCGTGGCTGGCCTACCTGATCCATGGGTATTCTCGGAGTTTTGCTGGTCGCCAGGCGAATGCTATGTAGTTCAATTACATCCTCCGAATTTCCTGTCCCTCCATTTCTTCTCCATTAACATTTCACATCATCTCTCATCTTATATTTTCTTTAACGGTAGAAGTGTCGGCGCTTCATGGCAATATCATATGCTGTGAGTGAAACTTCCTCCTCCGGTAGGATGGTCTCCAGTCTGTGAGCCTGCTCTGGTGGGAGCGTTCACGGACCGCAGTCGGGTGAGATGCCGGTTGTGCTGGTCGGTCGGGGACTTTTTAACTGGTAAACTGGAGGGCTACTTGTTACGGCCGCCCTCTGTCCACATTCACCTCATCCTTCCTCCCGGGGATATCCTACTTGGGGTATAGGTACAATAGCTCAAGACTGGCCGCAGTGCGAATCCCCTCCGTACCGTAGTCCAGTCCAATTGAAGTACGACTCCCAGTAAGGGATCGCCGAGATCTGAAACCGGCAGCTAAGCAGTTTTGTAAATATCGGAGTTGTGTGCAGAATTGTCGTGTAGTTCCGTGTTAGAAGTGGACCTGTGTGTAGGACGGAAAGATTGCAGCAGCACAAAGAATGCGGACTCAAATGAACATTATAGCATTTGTGTAAAAGAAACGCTGATTTTACGTAAGCAGTGAGTTTAACGATTTGGTCAAAATAAAAAAGTTTTAAGGTGAACTTGTTTTTGTCGGCTTTGTTTTAATATGCATAACGGAATGTATGAATATTTAATTAGTTATTTAGTCTTTGACCTACTTACGTCACAAAACAGATCCATTTGCTTTCAGGAATTATTTCCATTGATGGATTGCCTCATTATTACGGAAATTTTGTATGTCAGAATGGGATTCCATTATGTCAATTCATTACGTTTATTATGTGATCAACATCAAAAGTGGATGTGACTTCTACTATCTCAGTTAAAAAGAGCCTTTACTTTATTATGGATTCTGCTTTTTTGACCTGTAACTAGCGCATACAGAACCCTCTACCGAATGTACAGCAGCGACGATAATAATCAGAGTCAACTTTAATTTTGTTGTATGTATTTAGAAATTACCATTAACTGGTTTCTATTACTTTACCAGACATGTAACAATTCATGATGGACTGTTTTAATATCAAATAAGAGTCTGATGATCATTTTTATGTTTGCCCATTTTAAATAATTTCTTAAACCTCTAATTAAACCTTCTGAATTTACTGAAACTAAATATTCCTGTCAGTACTCTTGTAGAAAAGGAGAGAAATAAATGCCATAAGCACCAGACTTAATCTATTGTGCCGCTTATTCTAGAAAGATTCCTTTGCAATCTTGTATTCTTTTAATACACACTTTTTAATCCTTGCAAATATATGGTTTCCTTGTATTTAACCCCAATAACTGTAAGAGCCCCACATTAAAATACCATGCGAGATATAGTTTCATTTGCTCTTCTACATCTTCTAAAAACTGAGTCCACTAATCTGCTGATTTTGCATGTAGGTCCACGTATAAGGACATAATACATTATCTGTTTGATTCTACTTTACTCTCAGTTAGGAGCAATTATTGTGTCCTGCTATTTTGTCTCTTTGATAAGAGCCTCAGAGTACATCTGTTCTGTCAAAGACTTCCACTACCGTTTATGTTTTACTCGTCGTGCATTCCCGGACTACCCCTTTGACAAAACCATAGGATAGCCGAAGTGTGGGTTCAGGCCCAATAAAAGCATCCTTTGATCCTTTGTTCCTTTGCTTGCCAAATCGTCTGCCCCTTCGATGCCATGAATTCCTCTATGTTCTGGCACCCACATCAGTTCTACTCAATTAGCTGGGTCAGTAACATAAAGGTTTCCATGGACTGCCAGACCAGCTTAGAGCTTGGAGTCATCCGTGAAGCATATTAGTCTCTTTTGGATCCCTGAACTAGTTCCTTGTTTCCATTCATTCCTTTCTGGGGACATGGTACATTTCTTTTTATTTGTTCCTTTTGGTATCATTTTATCTGTGCTCATTATGCGATCCAGATTATTTTCACCGAAAAACTGTCAGTGTCAGTACTTGAGTATAGATCAACCTTAGCTTCCTGTTCCATTCAAATATGGAGAAGAGGGAGTTCGAAGAGAACGTCCATAGTAACAGTAGGAGTAGTCCTTAAAGGACCTAGTTATACAAGCGCAGGTTAACCTTTGCAATCTAGAACCATCCATCATGCAAATACTTAAAGGGGAACTATCGTGTACTAAAACAGCTACGCACCCGAAAAGTTGATGGTATAATACCTGCTGTGTATAAGCCAGGTGCATCAAAAATCTGCTGCGGAATGGAGCCGCAACGTCCAAAACCGAAGTCTGGAAAGTGCCGCAGAGGACCCCTTGAAAATAGCTGTTGGACATCACTCGTGAGCTCTGTTCCGGGTGTGGGGGTTAGCGGAGGGGATCCGTCCCCTTCAGCTGCCGTGGTGCGGGCGCTGAGGACCCCTAGCACTCGTGGTACCTCTGACGTTACTAGAGCAACCTCGGGCGAAACATTCGAGCCCCTCCCTGATGGGGAGTTGTTCGGATTGAGTTGGACTCGAGGGGGCAGTGGTTCCCAATACCCGTGGGAGATCCGGTACGTCTCCGGACGGGGTTGAGGGAAGCCATTAATATTCCCGCGTGCTAGCCAGCATAGCTAGGTGTGCTAGATCGCCAGGTGGCCCCACCGAGGTCATATCGGTAGCCTTCCCATTTTGGAGTTGGCGCGCGTAAGTGGCGTATCCACTTCCATCACTTCTTGAGTCCACTGGACCAGATGGGGGGACTTGTTAGTCTCTAGGTCTTGCCCTATGGAAAGAGCCTCGGAGGCGCTGGGTGCCCTTTTGGGACAGCTCGATAACTCCCTGGTAGAAGGAGGCCCGGTCCTTGGTTCTACCGGTCCAGGACTTATGGGAGTAGATCCTCTGGCATGAATTGTGGAGGACGACGCTCCTTAAGTATACCGTGTGTAGACCACTGCCCAACAATCCCTCCTGTACAATGCGGTGTTATTACGCCTATATTTTCCTAAGTATTCTGAACTCATTTTCGGGTACTTCCAGCTCTACTCCTAATTTTTGGTACAAAGGTCCCACATAGAGTAGAATGATGTCATGAAATTCTCAATAGCATACAGGTTTGAGAATAGTGATAGTTCCCTGTTATGTTCAGTAGAAGATTCCGTGCTGTAAGGCCGTGGTCCACTGGGTTTCTTCAAATGTCTCCCAAGAAACCCAGGGGACCACGGCCTTACAGCCCGGAATCTTCTACTGAACAAGACGCCGGCCGTGAAAGCCTACGTTTGTTAATGAGTTCCCTGTTAGATTGACGCTAAAGCACAAACAGTAACAGTGTGGGTTATTATGAGTCTAAACTTTGTAAGGTACAACCAGTGCATCACTTTAATGCTTAATCCGCATGCTTTGCTAATTAATGTCATTCCTAAATATATATACCAAGGTTTTGACCTCATTAGAGAATTTTATTGTTGATCATCCGAGACTTAGCTCCTTTAAGTTCCTTGTCCTGAGTCTGATAAATCGTCCAATAGTCACTTTTTGGGTTGACGCATAGTTGATGGGTGATTGTTACGTTTAAGGGCGTTCAACAGCGCGGTCATCAGCGCCCGACACATAGTTCATATCTGTCTCACCAGTGTTTAATTAGCTGCAGCATTTTCTAAGAATGTTCCTGGAAATTTACCTCTGATTGTTACTATCAAATCATTGTCATAACCAAAAGTAAAATATTATCCCCGTTAAGCTCGCAGATCAAATATTCGACGACAATGTTCTATATGAGGGACAGCCGCTCACCGCCGATGCAGAGATCTCTCCAGAAATGGTACTCACCAGTCTTCTGGGTTTTAGCAATGAGCATATCCATGAACAAACATTTCAGGAATATAATATTTTCTGGTGGCTTTAAGTATTTTCTTATTAGAAATTCTATCAAAAGCATCTTCAATATAAAGAAATACTTCTGGAGCAATTTATTTAAAGTACAATGCCTTTCCTATGTCTAATATAACATTGTAAAGGGATGTTTCTATAAACTTATCAGATTTTGAGGTAAATAGATATTTCTGCCAGATATTCAATGAAGCTATAGCCCCTAATATAGTTACTAACATTTTTCTCCATCGATTTTAACAAAAATTATGTGAGCTGAACTGAGATTACCTTTATTAGACTGCCAAAGTTTTAGATATGTAGACCACTTTGTCTTTCTCCGGAATATCGGAATATGTTCCAGTGTAAGACACGCTCTAAATATATAACACTGTAGGGTCTCATACCGATAGTATCTTGCTACAGTAATCGGGGTCCACTAGGTTGATCTGGTCCTGCTGATCCGTATAGCTTAAATGATTGGATGTCCATCTGATTCCTGTAATATTGAATATCCTCCTGAAGTGACGCTTCTCTATTTGTCCTTTTGGCTTCCAGCATTAGCGGTTCTTGGGTAGATCTGTTCAATCTACCATTCATTTGATCCAGCGAACTGTACTCCGAGCACCCCTTTAGGCCATCTATTATGTTAAACAATTCTTGTCCGAAAGCTTAACGTTTCCCAGTTTATTAACTGTATTTTGTGTTACTAGTCTTATGAATCTAACACTACTTGACACTCTTCGATAGCATTACTTCCTCCACAAATCCCTCATAATATGTTTATAGAAATGTGCTAATGAACAAGTTCAGTTATAAATATTCCATTTGAAACGGTAAGTTAAGATCATAAATTAATTACGGGAATAAATTGTTTCACATGTATAACTACGGACGAGATTTACGTAATTAACATATTGTAAAATAATGCTATATAACCTAAAGAAATACTGTAGAACGAAACATAAACAGAAGACAGTGCTGTAACAGTGAAACGTGGAGTTAAACAAAATATAGTGGAATTGGTTAAAATTTTAATGTTTATAAATAACAATGGTTGAAGTCAAATGAAGGGAGACCAACGAGGATCCGAGTGGTTACAACAGCAGAAAATCAACAAGCTACAATGACGCTATATGATCGTGTGTTCTCAGCAGACGTGTTTGAACTAGAGAGACGCCGAAGAATGCCAAGTAGTTTAGTACATATAGTGATTAGTATTTCATATGGTTAAGAACAAGAAGAATTCGTGAATTATAATAAAAGTAGGGAAAGGCTCCGAATACATATTACAAGTCGTCTGCCAAAAAAGAGGGGTGGAGTGAAAGTATTACATCTTGTTAGGAAAACTGTGTTTATACATCTCACAAGGTATGTAAATAATGACTGACTTACATTATAAGAAAGCATTCTTTTAGGATAAATTGCCCATAAGAAGTTAATATGTAGCACTGCTGCATCAATAATAATAAGATAATTCACTCATAGTCTATCCCACAAGAAATCTGAGGAAATAATATCGTCATTTCTTCAGTTTTTGTTTGTAGAAGCAAAACATAAACTATTGAAAGTAATTATTGTGAAAAATCAAGAATGATTTTTATTTTTGTATTCTGAATTTCCTTAATTCTACCGAGCGGTACGTCTCAGAAGGTGTCATTTGAGGTCCGCATTTGGAAGCTACAGGTTTGATTCCCGTGAACAACCTACCTGATCCTTGGGGTTTTTCGGGGTTTTCCCAGGTGGCCAGGCGAATGCTGGGTAGGTTAATTCCACCCTCCTCCTGAATTTCCTGTCCCTCCATTTCACCTCCAGTATCATTTCACATCATCTCTCTTGCGGTGGTCTCTTTTAGAGTAGAAGTGTTAGTGGATGCCTCGGCGTTGTATGGCAGGATGATATGCTCTTGGTAAAACTTGCTCCTCCGGTTGGACGGTCTCCGGTCACCGAACATGCTCTAGTGGGGCCGTTTCCGGATCACAGTCTGGTAACTGGTAAATCGTAGAGACACTGCCCTCTGGATGTCATGGTTCCTTGAGACTGCCCACCTCTGTCTCCTCTCGCCTCATCCTTCCTCACGCGGGTGCCTCACTTGGGGCATAGGTACCAAGTTTGGACCTCCGTGCCAAATCCCTTCCGTGGCGTAGTCCAGTCCATTCCAATCCTTAATTACAGAAACGAAATAATTCTTGTCAGAAATTTATATTCTAAAAGAGTATGCCATTAATTACATTTACTTTAAATATTCCAGCAATCGTTGCTAATAAACAATTAGACTATTCAAAAACCATCTCTGCCATAAGTCTCATACTTGTATTCGAGCAAAAGCTAAACGGAATACAAAACACAATAACGCATTAATCAAATCACCTGTTCGTTAAATTGTCTCCGCACTGAGTAACTTAAGTCCAAATGTCCAAATGCCAGGGAAGCAAGGGAATTAGCTAGGGAAATCAATGAAAAGAAAGATACATTAGATAGTGAACAGAAGCAGTAGCTAGAGACCAGAAACAACTCGTTAAAGAAATCAATTAGAATCAATATCAGCTAGCTACTGAAATAACTCAAAATCAAGGTCAGATAGCAGCTGAAATAACAATAAACAGTCAGTTAGTTACTGAAATAACTGTATATCAAAGCCAGTTAGCTACTGACATGAATAAAAATAGAAAAAGCTAGAACAGGTCAAATTTCAGACTGAAATACTTCTAGAGATGAGGACTATGTAAGAAAAGAAATTGACGAAAACTGTATAGCCATGAATATTACTTTAAATATAAGTTGTATTTTAATCAAAGTATCTATTGATTTTGACTAAAATACATCATATTTACGACTCTTTATTTGCAAATAAAATGTAGCAGGTCTATCTGGAATTTTCTGGAAGTAACCTCTGAAATATTTTTGCTTCTGAATGACCTTTGCGTAACTGGTAAACCATATAAGCTGGACGAAAGAGTACTTCATAAAAATGTAGATCTCAACTTTTTTGTGGAGTTAATAATTTCTAAGATATTCTTTGTTACTGGTTTGATTTCTCCAATACTTATAACTTTTTTTCAAATGGGAATGCTTTATCTCCTGTTTAAAAAAGCAGGCAACACATAATGACAAGCTTTTAAAAGCCCGCCTCGGTAGCGTAGTGGTAGCGAGTCTACCTCACGTTCAAGAGGTCCCGAGTTCGAATCTCGGTCAGGGTTAGTTACCTGGATAAGGTTTTTCCGGGGTTTTCCCTTATTCTGAAAGACAAATGTCGGGTAACTATAAGCTCAATGGACCCTGGGCTCATTTGAGCATCATTTCATCCATTCCATTCATCGTCCAATATGACTTAACGTTATAGGACGTAAAATTACAAAAAAAAAGAGCTTTAAGAAAAACAACCAACGACCGCTTTTAGGCCTACCATATTCACCTATTTTCAATGTATCGACCAGAAAAAGGACATTAAACCCATTTCATCAAATGCTTAATTTATTAACATGATGTTGATTGAAGAATAAGCGTTTGTTAAATAGTTTCTGTAAGAATAAGTAGAGAAAATCATGTGCGTGAACCATATCAGAATTTTGGAAGTGAAAAGCATTTCAGAGGTATACCGTATTGTTTTAATTGCACTTTAACTTTCGTAAACTGAGAACTATTCAACTCTTTTTCTTGTTTGGGAATTATTTTTCTCCTGATCATGCAAATAGCATGCAATTCTAAACTATCATAAAACTACATACTGTTTAAAACATGATTATCACTTTATTTACTATTTCGTGCATATTTATGCACGAGTAAACTGAAATTTTATATAAATTAAAAGGTAGAGATAAAACAATAAGTTCGCAAGAGACGTTTGAGGAGGAATAAGTAGAAATATCAGGAATTTATAAGAAAACTGAATATGAGACGTTCGACGCCCTCTCCATTCTCGTTCTGCAGCGTATTTCTTACCAGCTGCTCCAGAGCTGAACTATGAGGTCTATTAACTCGGGGAATGTGTCAGCGGGTATGAGGATAAACAACGGTTAAGTTGACTTTTACAGTGCCTTATTTTTCACTGGTGGCGGGTTGGCCTACTGCGGCGGTAGCGTGCCTTCTATTGCGGTACTAACCGACCACCGGCCGGCCGGCCACCAGTGAAAAATAAGGCACTGTATATTTATGAGATTAATAATAAGCTATTTGAATAGAGATGCGGAATGTTGAGGATGCAGAATCAAACTGCTTCTGAATCTCATCACTCAACGTTGCTACTATTGTATTATATGTGCTAAGGTGTTACGTATCCGGTATTTACGTTTAAATATCTCTGTTTTCGTAATAATAATGAGAAGTATTTTAAGTTATAGCCGAAATGCTAAACTTGGGTTCCTTGCCGGTGATGGTTAATTTTTCCCCAAGCGCGGTCTTTAAGCACTGCTGCCGATAATCGATCACAGTAAACACTTCTGTAAGGCCATTATACATGAAAGGAGTAGATCTAATTTTAGAAAACCATGCTCTTCTATTAACTTAATTGTCGTTTACCAACATTTCTACCTATTGTTTCAAATCTAAAGCAGCTAATTCGTTACGGTTCCGTCTTATTCCCAATATAATTTTAAGAACCTTGTTATGGATCATAGTAACCACTGGAATAGCTGCACGCACTGGATTTCAGGAATATTTTGAGTTACTGGTGTTCCGGTCTACTTTTAAGGTAACCTTAATCGCCGGGCTACACTACCTAATTAATTGCTTTCACTTGAACCCCTAACGGGGAGATTTGCTAATGTCTCCTCATCTTCATGAGAAATTTCAGCCTGTATTTCTTTCACAATTAATTTATTCTAACGTACGGAGATTATTTATTGTAATTATCATTGATTTATCCTGTATTATTTATTTGTAAAGTTATTAATATCATTCATAAATAATTCTGGTATGAGGAAGTAATATATCTTACCCTTTTGAAGTTTCACCACCGTTCCAGTTTACCAGTGTGTATTTCGAATACTTTGCTTGTTATGATGAATAACTATATTCATATTTTCCGCTTTCGGAGGACACAATTCTGAAAACCACTTTTAAATTTAATCCAGTTTATGAAGATCGCAGTACTGACTTCACTATAAGCGCAGAGCTGCTATTTTGGGTGCAAATGTATTTCCTGTCCCTAAAGCACACAATTAGCCGTATCCCAGGGGCTGGAGTTCCCACTTTCCGTGCGCTAATCAAATCTATCTCCAAACAAGCTCACTCGGGAAGCAAAATGCGGGAAATTGGATTGAAGATTAGTTTGGCATTTGAGGAGGATGCGAGATGGAACAAGTGGACTGTTGTCCAGCTAGTGATAGCAGGGGTAGAAGGAGAGGGGGGATTTGAAGCTAAGTACCAAGGGTTTCTGCATACACTGCATAGAAAACTCGTCTGCAAATTGAGTAATATCCTCGTACACCGCATTCTCACTTCCATTTAATTTCCTTTCTCTAAAGCGGTCCTTCCAGTCATTTGTTTTTTGTTTTACTTTAATTTCCCTTTCCCCTTCCTTGCATAGTTTAAATTTCTTATTTTTCATATTCGAATTTATTTTCCTGTGTAAATAAGTACCTTTTAAAAATACTTTCTGTCTTAAATGTAGCACAGATTTACGGACATGGGAGACAAACTCAAAAAGTTTCACTTTTTCGTATTATTGTTTCTAAATGGTGTAACATATTCTAACGTAAGAATGCCTGAAATGTGAAGAGGAAACGGAAAGAAAGGGAAACGATGGAAACGAAACCATGTTGACTGAGAAACACCCCGGCAATTCGCCCACTGAATAGTAAAAAACAAGTGAGCGGTGGACGGTAATTGAACACGGATACACCAGGTGCGGGAATCCCACGTTACCGGGAGCCATCACGCTAGGCTTAATGTGCCCTCTTTCAGCTGACACAGAAATATAGGATTAGTTGAATAAATGAATACTTATAATAAAATAAAATGTGAGAAGCCTAAAAACTAAAACCAGAAAAGAAACACGGATGAAATTTTATAAAGTAATGGCTGTGCCTGCTTTTCTTTTTGGTTCTGAAACATGGGCATTAACAAAAGCAGACAAAAACAAGATACAGGCTGCCGAAATGAGATTTTTAAGAGCAGTAAAAGGATGTACTCTTTTAGATAAAATCCCAAATGAAAAAATAAGAGAAGATTTATAAATAAGTTCTTTAGAAGAAAAAATAATAAATTATAGAAATGAATGGAGAGAGCATATTGAGAGAATGCCGAGAGATAGGATCCCAAGAAGAGTTATAAACTATAAACCTAGAGGAAAGAGACATCCGGGAAGACCACGAAAACGATGGTCAGACATGTTTTAAGCCGGAACAGGCAGCATTGCCTAGCCCTTGGAGTGAAGAAGAAGAAGAAAATATAATATGAATATTTTGTGCATTTGTGTTAAATGTTAAGAGGTTTTACGTTTGACAATAGATTGTGACTACAGCTTTACTTGGGGTAAGATTACATTAAGTACGGTAATTTGTGACGGCTAGTTTTCAGGTAAATTCGTAGAAGTGGTCCGGTCGGTTACGTTAACGAGAAGGCAAGGCCAGATTAGTTATGACAGATTATTTCGGAATTCTGGAATATATGAAAGTATTTCTTAGATATTTATAGAGGATGGAAAGCAGAAAAATTCGGTAATGTAGAAATAAAGTGGCAATATCGTATTAGAAGCTAGTAGTGGATGTCTTAGAGTCATTAGCAAAAGGGAAGGTTATAAGGAGAATTTTCGTAGCTGAGTAGCGCATTCTAGTCTGGTCGCCGGTGTAACTAAACGTAGCTGGATTAGGCGTCAATCTTGCCTCAAGGTTAGAACCGCGTGTTATCGCGTGGTCTAGGATTCAAATAAGTTAATTCCACATATTTATAGTTTCTATAGGTAGGCAACTTCTCGTGTAAAGTGAATACTGTTTATTAAAGTTTCAAAGCCGGAGCTGGTGTCATCCCTTCTTTGACATATATCCACGCATACCCAGAGATAGGTTCCTGATCAAGAATGAAGCAGACACATACTGCTTATAAATTGGCGCAGCATCATTGAGGCTGACGCACGCGGCTACAAAGTGGGGCAGAACTATACGCATCCTGTCACACAATTGTGAACAATGTACGAGAACCCTAGTGGTGTCTGAATGGAAAAGTTATCGTAATTCAAAAATATACCTACAAACAACAAACAACGGAAAGAAAGTCCCTGACAGGAATGTGCTACTCTTGTCAGTTTCAAAACAGTGCGACAGCGACAGTGAATGTGTGTGACAGAGAACGTACGCTACACAAGGCGTAGAAACATTCAAAAAACATGTGCCCTATACTAAAACTGAGAGGGTGTTATTCACAAAAGTAGAAGGCGTCAGATGTTTTTGAATGGGCTGTAACTAACTGAGAGTGTCATAGAAACTGCAGGCAGGGTAGCGGAGTGCGTGTCTAGTATTTCCTGCGCCTCATTCCACTGGGGATTTCTTTGCTAAACTTTGGTAAACTGAACTTTCCCTTTCATTAATTTTGTTTTCTCGGCTACTTATCTTTAGTAAACATACTAAATATTAAGACCTGAAGCTTTCCTGGCGACGAATATATTCCAGATCTTCTCGGGAAACGTCGATTTCAAATCATTCTTTTCACCTGGCTTGTTTCCCGAGAAGATCTGAAATATACTAAATATTTTACTCCACCCAAAAGTTCAATACTAACATTTTCATCTAAAATATGTTGTTTCTGACTCTGATAGAAAAATTATTTTTCGAAGACAACTGCTCCTGTGTGAATCTTTATATTTGTGTTTGAACAGCCTTACTAAACAAGGAATTTTTATTAAACATCAAACTTGATAATTCAATTCAGTACTCTCCAAACACATGAAACGATGATTTTCAAGAAAATATCTCCACCGAAACAAACTTTATAAGAAATATGCTTTGTTTTTTAAAAATATTGCTAATGGTTTTATTCAAATACTAAATGTCTATGATATTTTCATAGCCACTAAAATATACTGAATTTTCTAGCAACACTTTCTGATATACTTATTCTGTTGAGTTATGCATAAATTGATAAACTTTAAGAGATAAACATATTCTTACAATGCAACAAATGTACTCTTCACAAAATTCACTCCTTTTTGTGAAGATAATTACTTCCAATTCGTTGTTATCCGTTTGAATTTTGAATATTTATATTTTTCTCAAATGGGAAGCGCATTTCGTTTATTTCGCTTGATGATGCAAAGAGCATAGAATTTGAAAGCCATAAGAAAGCGACAAGTCTTCAATACGTCTGACTACTCCTCTACCTCGAGATGCTGCGAAATTTATAAATGTCAGTAATATTAGAGCTTAAATAGATTAAAAGGAAGTAGACAGAAAAGCTCGGTTTTGAAGAATAGTTTGTTGAAAGATGAGCAGTAAGTAACACGAGTTCAACACATCAGGTTTTTAAATTTTTGTAGGAGAGAATGGCATTGTGATCTATGTCATTTGCCTCTTCTCACGATTTTCTAATTTGTTAGTGTTACATTTCTTTGAAAAGTGAACCAATTTTCCAATGCTTTCCCGTGTGATGAATACCAACACATTATTTTATAAGTATTTGTATTGAAATTTTATATAACACACGGCAACGTGTTCAGTTTTTAGATCAAAAGGTATGCTCTGAAAAATGCAGACAAATACTGTTGTAAAATCTTCAGCCGATATAGTTAGGTAATTGGTGAAATTTAAAAATATTTAAGTAATATATAAAATCTTTCTTTATAAATGTCTAAACACTTAAATTTTGGAGTGTTTTTCGTATATTAAAATATGAAATTACGGTGCATTTATTTGGTCGCCAGATTTTATTTTCAAATTTAAATTATTACTTTCTGGATTTATTAT
The DNA here is from genome assembly GCA_030765055.1 of Mantis religiosa. Lineage (NCBI taxonomy): Eukaryota > Metazoa > Arthropoda > Insecta > Mantodea > Mantidae > Mantis > Mantis religiosa. The sequence goes on from JAUKNK010000123.1 coordinate 533,486, forward strand.
AAACTGTTACGGTGACGCCGGGTGCCTGCCATCAACCCATTCCACAAAATTTGTTTGCCAGCGAGAGAGGCGAAAAAATATCAGCTTTCAGGGACAACCACTAGTAGCTGACGTCACAAAACAGGAAACGCGAGGGATTTGCTTTGGACAGTTTGAACTACAGAAATCATGAGATTTGTATTTGCCGAACATTCCTTACGTGTCTGGCTGGGTATAAAAGTAGGTGCAACGCCAGCCTTGGGCAGTCGAATTCAGCATTTAGTTCAGAATAAATCGTAAGCGTAGTAGGTCCAGAGTTATAAGTCGGTCTGCAGGAGTGCTGTACCTTCCAGCTCCATAGTGATAAGCTGCAGGCCGTGTGTGAAATACAGAGAGCCTGTGAATATCGAGTTGTATCAGAATTCGCAAGTTGAGCAGTGTAAAAGGGAAACGTTACGTGTGCGTTGAGACATTACAAGAAGCGCAAGTTGATACGTGCAACGGAGAAATAAAGGAACATTAAAGATACATATTTACCCTGTGTATTTGTAGAAAAAGGAAAGTCGATTTTAAATTAGCATTGGACTAATAATTTTAGTGAGAAAGTAAGTTAAAGTGATCTCCGTCATCTCGTTTTTGTCACATAATGCATTATTGTAGCTATAATTAGACATTTTTGCTATTTATTATGTGTTTGAATTTTGTGTCCCTTGAAAAATGTTCACCCTGTTACTTTAATAACAACAAATGGCAGAATGCTTGGTCAGCCAGACAGTGCGCGGGAGGCTGAAAATCAACTGTGGTTATTGGTGGTTTAATATGTAAACCTGTGTTCGCCAGTTCTCTATGGTGATTAATACCCCATTGTTCTCGTCCTTTCAGGTCTCTAATTGTGTCTCTCATAGAGGACGTCCTAGCGTAGCAAGACAGAATATTTCTAGGGCTTCTTTCTTCTGGCATCCAATTGATATGATATTTAGGTACGCTTTAGAGAAACTGACTGTGATTAAACATTTAAACTACCATTTTAATGAGAATTCCTCCACAGTCAAAAGACACAAATAGGTTATGCGGAATTTTGAAAACATTGAAGATTGTCGAGAGTGGTCAACACGGGCGATCTGCCGGTGTTTTACATCCTCTTGCCTGAATATTGGACTCATCCGCTATTTGATATATCTAGGACGGCACGAAATTACAGTTATGTGAGGTAAAGGGGAGGATTCACTGTAAAATATGCCTAGATCAATCTAGATTAACTTTATAAATAACATGAAATGAATTCTTCTCTACACTTTAAAGAGTTAACCGTTCAATGTCTGATAATCCATCTAATAACGTAACAAAACTTAAATAAAGGGTTTCCTTCACCTAAACTCTCACATAAATGTGGCTGCCGTTCGGTTTTATAACACATTCAAATAATACTTCACATCTCCCTATAGAAGGCCAACATATGTCGTGCTGATTTAGTCTTCCCTTCTGTACCAATCACAGCGAAACTCATTTAAAGAGTTAATATCCCAAGGGTCCCTTCATTTCGTACGTTATAAACCGTTCGTCAGTTTGTTGTATCGTAGTGTTTGTATTGTTTGTTTTTACAGTCACATAGGGAATTGATACTGCCTGGGTGGAGTCAAAGGTTGTTTACCTGAAGGTGTAACATTTATACGAGAAGGAACATCACTATTGTGATCTATGGGAATGGGCTACATGGTATGTACTTAGCATGCACCTTTGGAGTACCTATATCAAAGTGTTTTAATATTTCTGGTAAACGTTTTCCATTTTCTCTTATAGAAATGCCATGCCAAAATATTATAATATTCTTATGCATAAATGTAATTTCACACAAGGCATACACTTGAATATAAAGCCATTCTCTTGTAATGGGTTTGCGTTTACCTTATGTTAGCTGATTTATTCGATTAATAAATCCCATTGGACATTCGAGGCTGGCCCTGGTGTCCAGTCATATCGTGATTTTGCCCCAGTTTAGCGCTATATGATACTGTGAGCACTAATTATTTCATACGAGGTGATTATACGGTTATTATCCAACAAGTCAAACGATTTCATATAATTTGACTGACAGCAAGCCGTGGATTCAGCTTTTTGGAATATGGTTTTCTAAGGGAAACTATTCTCTTTTTAAACAGCTCGTGTGCACTCGCGTGCTAACGAAGATACGCTTATGAATTTCTATACTACTTATATACGTGCAGCGGATGTAATGGAGAATTTATACGTATTGTATTGACGCAGCAAAAAAAAAAGAAAAAAAAGAAAAAGAAAACAAACAAACGATACGAGCAAGATGGCGTCGCGGTAACGTGTGCGACTCATATGCGATTCGTTCCCCGTCCTCCCACCACTATTACTTGTATGTATGTATTTATTTCCAAACCTTTTGTACAAAAAATGTTTACAACTTTATTTACTTACACATTACACGAGTTGCTATTTTATTCCTTAGTCCGCCATATATATGTTAACGCCATGGTTATTTATGCATGGTGGACCTTAACTGAATTCATAGTACTTTTCTTAATTTTTTGTCAGTTTTCGCCTGCTCTTTCCGTAAATTTCTCTAGCATTTGTTTATCCTGTTCCTTTGGTAGCTTCACTATGCTAATTTTTAGAAGTTCTGTACTAATATTCTCTCATTTTTTTTTTTGTAAAAACTGTTTTCTCCACAGCTTTGTTTCTTCACATTCTACTATATAATGTAAATCATTGTCTGCTCCTCCACATAAAGGATAGTTATTCAAGTTCACTCCCATCATATCCCCTCTTAACCTGTATATACTTAATTTAGTCCAAGCCCAAGCTTCTCTTCCTAACCTATTGCATACATTCACATACTTCTCTCTGCCCCAGTCCAAACTTAGTTGACCATAAAATACTAGACTTTTATTATCACTAATTCTTGTTTCTCTATATCTTCCACTCTATTTCATCTTTAAACTCAGAAACCTCTAACTCCTCCCTCTCTTCCCATATGTTTCCCATTCCAATTTCCTGTAACATTCTTCTTATACCCTGAACCCAATTCGTCCCAGCACAAGATTTCTCCTGCATCGCTAAACATTTTTTCAAAACATTATGCCTATCTAGTGACTATTCTATACCAGTATTTTGTCAACATTTCTACTATCATCCAATTTCTACCCACTCTTCCCATCTCCAGGATTGTAGCAGCGTTTGGTGATGAGGTAGGTAAAGCCAAAACCTGTTTACAAAACTATCTATGTATTCTATCAACAGTGACCCATCCTTCGTCGCCTCCCCAAATCTCTGGTCCATAGACCATTTTTGCTTTAACAACTAGCTTTTCCATGGTTTTCCTTGTCACTAGACGAATGCTGGAGTGGGGATTCCCCAACCTACGGATTCCTTTCCTTCTCTTCCTCATGTCATTGCCCTGGAATTTTTCAGGTTTGATTGCCATCGTGGTAGTTTCGGAGAATGCGGACTGATGGTGCAGATCCGTGCGCTATATAAACCTTCTCTGGACGCCCTTAAAGTAGCTGCAGAAAGCTTCGTGGCACTCTCCCTGGGTGGTGATGAAAACGTTTGGTGCAGTACCAGGTGGCAATATAAGAGTTAGGAACTTTTGCACATCTGTGCGGCTCCGATGGTTTCACCCTCAGCCAGCCACTGGTCTCTCTTCACCATATGCATTACCCTGGTGGTTGGTAGTTTACAATCCACAATAGATCCCTGCCGAGTAGCTGTAGATGATGTGCCCCCACACTTTACACCACATCTCATCAGCATATACATTTTTGTGGCTTGCTGTATAACACAATAACAATTCATAATTCAAGAAATAATTTATTTTATTAAAATTGTGTTCTGGTTTGCTCATTTTCCTTATGAGAGTTCAAGAGTTACTGATTATTGAAATTAACCAAATCAAACAAAATCTAAGTAGAAAAATTTAATTTAACGCCTTAGCTTTGTATTTTCACAGTAGCATTAAGTACAGCTTAAGGTGCTTAATCGTTCAATGTGGGTTTATTATCAGCGGGAACACTCATCCAGCCTTGCAGAAGCCTGTGGTGTAAATTTTTCCCCATGTATTGCTGCAGAGCTTTCAAATAATAATGACCTACCACAGGATAAGTCCACGTAACTATATATGAGCCCACGGAACTACAAATCTATCTCAGATGAAATGTTATCGTACGTGTAACTATTCTCTATCCGTCGATTTACAGATCACATTTCAATGGAACGCAATATTTACACTTTACACTTTCGCTTTTCACTTATTAGTTACTATCATTCCTGTTATTCTTTTTGGGCTGATTTTTCCAAATGTTTATTCATTGTTTATGGTAATTATTTTTATAGATTATTCATTCTCAGATATTGGATATATTGACTTGCCCCTACACAACTCTTAAACATAGCTTTCGCTTCTTTCTCTTTGTCTTGCTTTTTATTTGTGTTTCTTTCTTCTCTTTAAGTGATTCCACATAATTATCGGAGTTTCATTTGCGTTATTCCAAATTACCATTAATACATTTTCTTTATACTGTTGATATTTATTTTGAATCACGCTGCAGAATGAACTATTTCAATGTATTCCCACTTAAACTAGTGTTCATAGTTGAATTAAAACACCAAGTTGTTATTTTGAAGATTTCCTACAAAATATGATATACATTATGATGTAATTTAGATTTAGATTTAGACTTTTTATATTGCTTTCCGATAGTATAGTTTACAAATTCCAATCAAACATTCTTAGCAGAAATTTAAGTGGAAAAGTATACTTTAGGTGCACTAAATGAAAATATAAAAAACATATTTTTAGAAATACTTCAGTGCGTTTGTTTTGACATGCCTGTCTGCCTGTGTGTGTGTGTGTGTGTGTGTGTGTGTGTGTGTGTGTTGTGTGTGTGTGTGTGTGTGTGTGTGTGTGTGTGTGTGTGTGTGTGTGTGTGTGTGTGTGTGTGTGTGTGTGTGTGTGTGTGTGTGTGTGTGTGTGTGTTGATAACTAACAAATGGAAAGTTGTACTGTTTCAGTTCAGCTTCTCCCAAGTGAAGCTGGTGAACTGTTGTGAACCAAACATTGTTTAAAAATATCCTCCACTACAAACTATTCTCTATACAGAAAACATTTGTCGACAATAGTTATTTTCTCCACGTGACTCTTCAGTTTTGATTAAAACGCTATATTTTTAAATATATTTGAGATATTTGCATGGGAAATAATAATAATAATAATAATAATAATAATAATAATAATAATAATAATAATAATAATAATAATAATAATAATAATAATAATAATAATAATAATAATAATAATAATAATAATAATAATAATAATAATAATAATAATAATAATAACAATAACAATAACAATAACAATAACAATAACAATAACAATAACAATAACAATAACAATAACAATAACAATAACAATAACAATAACAATAATAATAATAATAATAATAATAATAATAATAATAATAATAATAATAATAATAATAATAATAATAATAATAATAATAATAATAATAATAATAATAATAATAATAATAATAATAATAATAATAATAATAATAATAATAATAATAATAATAATAATAATAATAATAATAATAATAATAATAATAATAATAATAATAATAATAATAATAATAATAATAATAATAATAATAATAATAATAATAATAATAATAATAATAATAATAATAATAATAATAATAATAATAATAATAATAATAATAATAATAATAATAATAATAATAATAATAATAATAATAATAATAATAATAATAATAATAATAATAATAATAATAATAATAATAATAATAATAATAATAATAATAATAATAATAATAATAATAATAATACATTACTTTTCTGAGAGAAGCTTTTGAAGTCCTCTACTCTGAATGAATTTTTTGTGGAAAATTGCTGTCGTAACAAAATGTTTAAATGTATAATTACATTAAGAAAATAATACATATATAAGAGTGTAAAGAAGCATGTTTCAAGATATTTCACTAAGATAAAATATATATCTTGACTTTTCTATGGATAGTCTTTAAAATTATCTTTGTTCTGATCTAGTAAGATTTATTCTTATCCAGGATAACACAAATAATTTTTAAAGAATAGGAATACAGATAATTAATTGCAAAAAATAATTTTCATGTGTTAAAATCAATGCAATATGCAAGAACGCCGAGCTACAGTTATTAGCTAGGAAGGTGAAAGTTTGTCAGGAGGTCATTAGTTAAGGCTGTGTAGAGAAGGCAATTATCTCAGGTACTTGGAATTCAGGTGTGTACAAGTGTCAGGCTGTTGCTAAGTCACGTAGAGCAAATTCTTATAATTATGAGAGACAAGATTCTTGTAATTTTTGTAAGACATGGCATTGTTTCAGATAGGAATTAGTGGACTGAAGATCTGTCAACATTATGCACAAACGTTGGTAGTGGTAGCCATATAGACGCAAGTAGGGTTAATAAAGTAGTGTATTTATAAAATTCGCGCCTTAAAGTAGTCTATCTTGGTCCAGGAAGGCCTTGAGGTTCCCTCTACAAATTATTCTTAAAACGCTTGTTCTCCTATCTACCTCTTAATTAATATAAACATTTGTAGGATTGGTTTTTCTACATCTTTTCCTTATAGGTTCAATGAGCTTAAGTAATAGGCAAATCTTGGAGAGTTGCTCACTATTTCATGACTTTAGAATGCTATTTTTGTTACCTGGTCAGAAAATAGCAATTGTTTCTTCTTTAAAAAAACTGCAGGCCTTTGAAAACTGAACTAAATAACAAGTAACATCTCGAAAATTATCAGATCATAAGGTTTGAGTAGTACGAGTATTCTGTCCATCTTTTAGGGTTATTCAAAAGTCATCCTCTTTTTAAGAGAGCTTCAGAGGGATTCAATATATAGATAAATTTCATTTGCCATAAAGGTATACCAAACATACGTCATTTTAATCAAAATGATTAGAAGTATTTTTGAGAAAATCAAAATTATGGTACATTTCTCTATGTTTTGGTAATTTGGGGCAGAAAATGTTGAAAATCTTAATTTTTTTTTTGTTCTTTAAAATGGATAGTTTTAATGCCAAATTTGACATTTATACTAATTTTAGTTTTTATGTTATAGTTTTTACACACACATGTAACAGTTATTTCAACCCGGCCTCTGAAGAAAAAGAATTAATAATGTTAATTTATTGTATTACGCTTTTATAAATTTAAAGTTATTTTGGATAATGTTTAAGTGTTAAATTGTTTCAATTAAGTTTCGAAAATGAAATTATGTAATTAATTAAATAATTAAAACGATTGTACTGGTCGCTATATGTGACGCAGTAAATAAGTAATATGAAATTGCCACGGTGAAGGAAAAATCAATAATCTTCGTTTTGTAAAAAGCAAAGCGTAGTTCTAAGTGTGAACGTTACAGAAGACAAATGTGAGAGAACACAATTGCAAGTTTAAGCTTGTGCAAGAGAGGCGCGAAATATTAAGACTTGTTCTTACAAACCAGTAAAAGTATTCAGTTATTAGTTCATCTTAATAAGAAAAGCTGTCTGTTTAAGTGTGCAATAGTTAATATTAAAAAAATGTTTTACTTAATATTGTAAAGCAAAATGATGCTTCAAAAGTAATTTATTCAACTATATTACGACGTATTTTGTTAATTTTCAATCAAAATTAAAATCAATTTAATTGTTTAAAAAAGACGAAAGAAAGTGAGTAATCCTTTCATTCTTCTGGTAAATTATTTACTGAATATATCCGTCCGAGACAGCGCTTGAGAGGTATTATCTTCATGTATCGGCTGTTGCAGCATCCGGAAACTTCGTCAAATTACATCACTAAACTTCAAATTCGTAAAATATATTACACATACACGGAATCTTTTAAAATCCTTATTTGAATTAACACGCCTCAAAAGTGCAGTTTCACTAAACTCTCTTACCAAATTTTTTGTGGAGTGTTATACTTTCCCTGCCTAAACGGTAGAGAAAGTAAACAAATAATTTTGCAAAGAATCCTTTAATAGGTTTTTGGTGCATTAAAATTAGTATTTTCCCTTACTGTTTGCCCTTAAGACACTTCTATAGATGGTAACAGAATACGCCGATGAAACCTCTTCTGCATTTCTCAGTTCTTACTCGAGCAAACAAGATTACAGGCACCGCAGGGCAAGGAATTATGCAAACGGTTTTATTCTTTTTCGTTAAATGCCTCTAGTGTTTAAATTTCCGAATTTACTTAAGCAGAAGGAACACATTTCCTATTCATGAGGTAAAACGGTGAACGAAGTTGCATAAAGAAGTTGTCATTATTCTTCCGGTTAACCAAATGGAAAGGTTCTCAGAATTTAATAAATCTGTCAGTGAGAACGGGGTAAAGGAAGTGGAAGAAGAAAGGAAAATTACAATCAAACTGAGGAACAGATGTCTAGAGTCAACCGCTTGGAATAAATATGTCAGATCCAATACTCGGGGTGCACGCTCCTTCGTCAAGGATATTATTAAGACAATGTTTTGTCTTCCAGGAAACTGAAAGCGGGTAAGGTAATTTCATCTTGTCGACAAATTTTACTACCGCCAAACATTCGTGCAATAATGAACGAGAGCTTATAGCCAATTAGTTCAGAATGACGGTTCTTAAGCGTTCATTATCTGAGATTACGTTCATAAAATTGCTAACTACGATTCTACAGTAGGTGTTCAAAACACACCAACCTCTAGCGAAAGATGGTATATTAAATTACTAAAAGAAACCGCAACTTCCCTCACTTTATTGCGTTTGCTGTGGAGAGGACTCTCTAGGTCTCTCTTCCTCTCAATTCTCTTCTCATCCACGATTTAATTCTTTCCCTCGGGAACAACATCTCGCTTGGTCAGGGATATTCCAACCACACAGCGTCTATCAAACATGAACGTTCCAAAGTTAACGAAAATGTTTCCCATTCCCGAGTTTTCTCTTCGCCACAGATAACATAACATTAAGCTCTATGTAATAGTTTTGAGCACAGAAGTAAACATTTTGTTCATTAATTATTTCATATGACATATTTTAGGTTTACGTTAAAACAAAGTTCTTATATGGTGCGTTCCCAAGATCTTTCATAATCAGTCTTGTACAAATTGTGTTTGAAACTTCTTATACCTCTATCTGCTTCATATTAATCGAGAAAAAAGTTGTATGAATTATCCTATTACTAATTTTCTTGTAGGTATAAGGGAAATATGGGATTATAGTAAACTCTAAGCAATAGTCAGATCATTAAATCGTATTCTGACTGCAAGGCCATGAAAGTTGGGAAAAGTATCTTAAAATGCTAACTAATAAAAAGAGAGATTCTATAAATTGTTAACTCCTGAAGAAATGTGTTTCAGATAATAATCTGTGTGTTTCTAAAACGTCTACATTTTTTGTAAGATTTGTGCATTTCTTTTTCTTAGGTTTACGTTGTACAAAAGTTGTTTCGAATAAAACGAACTTCAGATACTATTCCCAGAAACTTCAGCATATAGTTTTAAATATCCATGAAAATATCTTAAACATAAAGTATTGAAATCAAAACCGTTACAGCCATTTTTAAAAAATCGGAAGACTTTGAAAAATATTCCAGGATTGGATTTGGAGAAATAGGTTCGTGTCGAATCTTTGGGAGGTTTTGAATTTTAACATTAATTATTTTCCCGACTTTACATTTTAAGATATGCTGCATACAACTGCAGTTGACCTCAAAACAAGTATTTACATTGAATTTTCCACAGTAAATTTTTGGGTAGAATACAACACTTTTGCTGTTTACTGTACGTAGTAAACTAAAGTCTAATCAGTTTCATTCATATATATATATATATATATATATATATATATATATATATATATATATATAGAGAGAGAGAGAGAGAGAGAGAGAGAGAGAGTCCGCCTCGTTAGCGTGGTGGTAGCATGTCTGCCTGACGTTCAAGAGGTCCCGAGTTCAATTCTCGGTCAGGGTGAGTTACCTGGATAAGATTTCTTCCGGGGTTTTCCCTTATCCTGATAGACAAATGTTTGGTAATTCTAAGCTCCATGGGCCCCGGACGCACTTGAGCATCATTTCACCAATTTCATTCATCATCCGATATGACTTAACGTTGGAGGACGTAAATTATACAATATATATATATATATATATATATATATATATAGAGAGAGAGAGAGAGAGAGAGAGAGAGAGAGAGAGAGAGAGAGAGAGAGAGAGAGAGAGAGAGAGACAGTAGGTGTTTAGATTCCGCGTCTTTCAAGGATGCTTTCAAGTACACACTCCCATGCCAATCTGCCGTTTCCATGGAAGAGTTTCAAGTTTCCGATTTTCTCAGAATTTGCTCTAATAATTTATGTTAAAATATCATCATTCAAGAATATTTGTATGCCAAATAAAATGAAATTCTTGAAGTGTTTTGGAATAGTGGAATAGCCTGTGAAACTGCACTAAAGACCTAGACCTCGCTAATATATATATATATATATATATGTACACCCAGAATTTAAGTATGAATGCGAGTATTGTTAAACAGCCAATTCACCCTTTAATAACACATTGGATTGGCGTTCTTAGAACGTCCAGTATACATGCCAAGTTATGTACCTAAGTGCTTACAATCGGCATAAATAAATGTGCCTCAAAGTTAAGAAGCCTTTAGAGAAATTAAATATGATTTGTTTATAATAATTATTTTGTTGTTGTTAGCATTCCAGAGATATTTTTCCTATCGACTTGAATTTAAAATACTCACTTTTTCAGGTGATAGGACACTATTCATTTGCTTTTGTGGTCATGAAAATAGCGTATGACGTTTCAAAGCCATTACACTTTTTAAAAACGACTTTCGGTTTCGTCCAACGTATCCTGTGTACCTAAAGGAAAAGATGTGAATGTGTAATTTAAAACGTGTTTCTGTATACCAGAAGACTTAAAATTTATTAAGAATAGTGTATAAATGAATGAGCGGCCACCCCAAGAGGAGCAAACCACTGAAAGTAGGCAGCTCTTGGTGCTTCTACTCTGATTCCTTGGAACGAGAAGGGAGGATGAGAGTGCATATCAAACGACTACGGTTATAAGCATGATCGGGGTCTCTAGCGTTTCCAGTTCAAACGCATCAGATGTCAGCCACCCCTGGGGCGGGTCCTGACACGGAAGAAAATATCCAGCGCCCAACCGCAATCTATAACTTCGTCCTTGGACCTATAACCCTGAAACAAATTAGAACCTAACGTGCACACTAAAGGGGTAGGAAAATCGTGGTAGAAGAAAATCCACCGATAATTTCAGCTACCAACCCGGGAAAATCACGACATACCATGTGTCATAGTGGAATCGAATACTGGGTCCCCAGAATGAGTGTCGCTCACGTGCCACCTCGCTAGATTAGAAGAGTAGCGAAAGTCATTTGACACGTCAAAACTTTTTTTAAAAGTAAACTTACCCTTAAGGGAAAGCTATATTTAAAATGTGATGTTCTAAAGTTTTCAGCCAATTTAACTGGACATTTACTTTCAATGTTACCTTATATGACTTTAAATGGTTCTAAATTGAAGTGTGATGTCTGTGTTTCGAAGTTACGAAATGGTAAAGCACAATCTTATCTAGGCTGGCCCCGTAGCTCAGTCGGTAGAGCACCTGCCTACCGTGCTAGGGGTCCCGCGTTCGATTCCCGGCGGTGGGGGTGGGGATTTTTCTCCGCCCAAGATAATTTCCCATCTTCCCCAGAGCTTGGAAGTATGAATGAGAGTGTGAATGTGTGCGTGATGTAATGATTAAAAACCAAAGATAACGAGTTAACACCTTCAGTATGTTCCAAAGGAGGACGGCCGCCGATATGGCCATAGTTAAAGGCAAGCAAAAAAAAAAATTATCTAGTGTCAAATACACCATATGATACAGTTTTAAAAAGAGGCTATTTTCATTTTTTTCGTATATATATAATTAAACATTAATAACTCAGAAACTATTCGAAAGAAAATGTTCTGAAAAGTAATGTTAGTACCTCAGACTTCAAAATAGGTATTTGTATTCCAATTTGTTAACCTACATTATTGATCCGTGTTGATTACAAAAAAGTCCAATACTGTGGATTTATGACTCATAGATGATGTTAGTCCTGGGATATGTGTCAATGTTCCGGCGTTCACATTGAATTTCAATTTAGCATCCCCTTAAAAGGATATTACAATGAACATGGAACGTCCAATACTTTTATTTAGGGGTAAGCCCATAACGTCAAAGCCAATAAAAGCTTGATAAGAATGGAGGGAAGGCAAGGAGAATTTATGTAGAACCGCAGCTCGGGCCGTGACATTACTTACACAGAACATCTCTAGAAACTGTTTATGGGAAGGAAAGGAATAAATAGAAAAGCCAGAAGCAAAATGCAGAGAGAGAGAGAGAGAGAGAGAGAGAGAGAGAGAGAGAGAGAGAGAGAGAGAGAGAGAGAGAGAGAGAGAGAGAGAGAGAGAGGCAAATATCAAACATAAGATCCTCTTTGCCAGGGGCTAATTCCGAAGCGAAGTTTGCAAGGCGCCCAAATGATACAGCCCTCCCTTTATTTCAAATTAATGAGAAAGAAGTCTGAGTTTGAGAACGGTAATTACAGCTGTCCTTATGGAGGAGAATTCCTCCAATACGGATGTGTTTCAGTTTCTGTGAGAAGAAGCAGAATATCTTGACTGCGTTGCCTTACAAAAAAGTCTCTCTCTTTTTTCTGTCTCTAACCAGGCATGTGAGATATTTTTATACAAAAACGCTCCAACTCTAAGAATGTCACGCTCGGGGAATAAATAAAAACCATCAGTTACTTTTCCTCACATTTCTCCTTCGATTGTTTACCTTAATATTTTGCATGTTTACATATCTCTTAAACACCTATAATTGCTTTACTTACAAAATTATATTTTAACCTTCTCTGTCAATGTCGCAAGCACATGTTTTGAGGTTTACTAAAGAAACGAAATATTACTTTCAATCTCCACTCTTAACAAGTTTTGATATGTGAAAAGCTGCATTCATATTTATGTTTTCAGAGATAAGTTACACTTGTAGGTATTTGATGATAAATGCACACTGGTGCAGTTTTAATTATAAATACTTAGGGATAGAACTTCCAATTATTTTCCTTTACTTTCTTGGGAACACCGTGGCTTCACCGCTAGTTAGGGTGTAGTTGTTTGGACAGAGGGAAATGGGGGCGGGGGTGGGGGTAATCCAACTGTCCGGAACTCCTATCGTGACGCCGAGAGAAACATCAAAATCCTCTCCCCTTTCTGACTTCTGAAAGAATCCGCTGGAGTACAGGAGAAAACCTGATTGCTGGCCTTTCCTTGTGGATATTAATGTGTATGTGTGTGTGTGTGTGTGTGTGTGTGTGTGTGTGTGTGTGTGTGTGTGTGTGTGTGTGTGTGTGTGTGTGTGTGTGTGTTTTCCGTCGGGGAGGGGATCCGTCCCCTTCAGCTGCCGTGGTGCGGGCGCTGCGGACCCTTAGCACTCGCGGTATCTCTGACGTTACTAGAGAAACCTCGGGCCGAACATCTGAGCCCCTCCCTCTGGGAGTAGTTCGGATTGGGTTGGGCTCGAGGGGGCAGTGTGTTCCCGATAACCATGGGAATCGGGTACGTCTTCGGACGGGGTTGAGGGAAGCCATTAATTCTCCCTGGTACTAGCGTGCAAAGCTAGTAGAAGGTGTACTAGATCGACAGGATGCCCCACCGAGGTCATATCGGTAGCCTTCACCTTTGGTGTTGGCGCCCGAAAGTGGCGTGTCCACTTTCATCCCGTCTTGTGTCCTTGGACAAGATGGGGGGGGGGCCCTTGTTTGTCCCCAGGGCTTGCCCTATGGGAAGCTCCACGGAGGACGCCGAGCGCCCTTTGGGACAGCTCGGATAACTCCCTGGTTTTAAGAGGCCCGAATCTTTGTCCTACGGGTTCAGGACTTATGGGAGTAGACCCTCTGGACTCAACTGTGTGTGGTGTGGTGTGGTGTGGTGTGTGTGTGTGTGTGTGTGTGTGTGTGTGTGTGTGTGTGTGTGTGTGTGTGTGTGTGTGTGAGTGTGTCCGTGCGCACGGGAGGCTTATTTCCGTTGCACTGTTCTCTCAGCGAGCGGGCGAATAGTAATGTGTATGTGAAGATGATTTTTGTGCCTGTATCTATTATCAAAGCCTTCTGCAGTTACATGTGGTACCTATCTGTTAATGCTACGTTTTACAATTGGCGACAACAGACTATCTAATAGTCATATAAATGTCAGGGCCCACCTCGGTAGCGTAGATGGTAGAATGTCTGCCTCACGTTCAAGAGGTTCCGAGTTCGGATCTCGGCCAGGTTGAGTCACCTAGATAAGGATTTTTCCCCGGGGTTTTCCCTTAACCTAAAAGACGAATGTCGGGTAACTCTATGCTCCATGTACCCGGGCCACATGTAACTTTTTTGTATTCTCTAACTTGAAGAAACGCCCTCGTGGGAGGCATTATCTATCATCAGAAGCAGTGGTGAAGGCTGCGGAGGCTATTTTGAAGAATCTCTCAAACATGGTCTCCAGCATGTCTTTGAAGACTGGCAGAAACGCTGTGACAAGTACATCGCATTCCGGGGAGACTATTTTGAGAAGTACCATCAAAATTATAAGGATGAGTAAAGGTACGTTGTCAAAAAAAAAAAAAAAAAAAATAATAATAATAATAATTGTTATCATTCTTTATTGAACGGCCCTGGTACATATGATCCCAGCAATTGACAGCGTCGTTAATAAACAAAATGTTTACTTATTTAATGGCAACTTCCCAAGTATTATTGACAATACAACTGAAAACGGAATAATAAAAGCATAGAATGGCAAGGGTGCTTTTCTTATTTTAGTAACGACCTACACGGGGAGCCGGGGTAGTTAAGGCTTAGACTCGTAAAGGAGATAACTGCTCTTCAAATTTGGACCTGTGACTGGGACTTTTTCAGGGTTTCCTCAGTCTTCATACCGCTTGGCTCTCACCAAGGCGAGCCGGGTTCGATCCCAGGCGACAGCAAAGTGAGATTTTTGGTGGACAACACCACGCTGGGAAGGGTTTTCTCCGGGACCTCCGGTTTCCCCGCCATCTCATTCCACCGGTGCTCCATCTTCATCTCATGTATAATCAGTGTCACCGCCTGCGGTGCCGTATGTAGTAAAAGCGGGCGTTTAACACTGCACACACACACTCTCTCTCTCTCTCTCTCTGCCCGCCTCGGTAGCGTAGATGGTAGGGTATCTGCCTTACGTTCTAGAGATCCTGAGTTCGATTCTAAGTCAGGGTGAGTTACCTGGATAAGGTTTCTTCTGGGGTTTTCCCTTATCCTGAAAGACGAATGTTGGGTATCCCTAAGTTCTATGGAAGCTGGGCTCATTTCAGCCATTCCAATCATCGTTCGATACGACTTAACCTTGGAGGACGTAAATTACAAAGCTCTCTTTCTCTCTCTGTCTCTCTCTCTGTCCCTTTCTATAGCCTGGTACTCCAATCTGATGATCTAGTAATTTGTGTATACTGTTCTCTAACCTACCTTTCTCTCATAATCTTGTTTGTCCCTAACTCTGAATCTACGAGGGCTGTTCAATAAAGAATGATCACAATTATTGTTTTGACAACGTACCTTTACTCATCCTCATAATTTTGATGGTCTTTCTCAAAATAGTCTCCCCTGAATGCGATGCACTTGCCCCAGCGTTTCTGCCAGTCTTCAAAGACATGCTGGAAACCATTTCTTGAGAGATCCTTCAAAATCACCTCCGCAGTCTTCACCATTGGTTCTGACGATGGATAATGTCTCCCACGAAGGCATTTCTTCAAGTTAGGGAATAGAAAAAGTCACATGTTGCTAAATACGGACTATAGGGAGATTGAGGCATGTACTTCACGTTGATTTTTGCAAAATATTCAGCAACAACTTTGGCAATATGCGGTCGCGCATTATCGTGGTGCAGCATCCAGACTGCTTCACGAAATGTGGTCTTTTGTGCCTGATATGGACTTGCAATGTTTTCAAGACATCCCTGTAGTATTGTCCAGTTACTGATGTGTGTGCAAATACAAAATGCTGATAAACCATTCCATGAATATCAAAGAATGAGATGGCCATAACTTTCCCAGCAGAAGCAACGACTTTTTTTGGGGGGGGGGGGGGTTGGGGTTGGTGATGAAGGAGATTTCCGCACTGAGCTTTGCTGTTTGCTCTCAGGATCAAAATGATGTGGCCAAGTTACATCAGTAGTGATTACGTTTGAAAGAAACACCGGATCTTCCTCTAACATCAACTTTAACTTCATGTTACCTCCATTACAGCGGTAGGCGATACTGAACATGTATGAACTTGCCTGGTTCTCACAGGCGGGAACCAGGAGTGCCAACAATGAAACTACTATGGCGTGTTTGTTTCACATTAAGCTAACAGAATATAATGAGATTGAATTTTAGCGCGAAAAATTATGTCCGTAAAAATTATGATCATTCTTTATTGAACAGCCCTCTTATTTAGGGAATGATATAGATGTAGGATTATCACTTTTGAGCACACTTAAAAACTATCAGTATGAGCTGCGTTTGAACCCACGACCTTCGAATTGTTAAGCCAGAGACTAACCAAATTGAGTTACCCAGACCGACGAGGTTATCCCTACTTTCCCTAGACATAATTATGACAACAAAAGAAGGGGATTACAAGGAAGTGAAGGGAAACCTCTTCATTAACAAGGAATGTGATTGATAAAAGTAATAACCAGGGCAAGAACCTTAGACACCGAACCTAGTTTCCTACGCCGAGACCATAGAATTAGGTTTGTTTACAAAGAACTGAGGGTGGGAGAAGAACGTCTGTAGAGCACGCTACATCTGATTCCGACCTTGAGTACGGAGTTAGTCGACGACACAAACAGAGGCTCTTGACTAAGCGCGTATATATGAATAGTGTGTGAAAGTCCCTAAGCTCATCCATTCTCTCTTTTGTGAACAATACACAGGTCTATTGAAATAACATTGTTTAAATTTTATTATAGTAACTAATTTTATTGCAATCTACAATTACGTACATTCGTAAAGTCTCAAATCTGAAACTTGTTGTATTGTACTTTTGTATAGAGAGAATGTTCTCTCTACATCGCATGATGTGATTGGAGCATACTTGAAACAGTTTATATTTGACTCTATGTTCCTATTTAAACAATTTCGCGCTTCACACAATTTCGAATATGATGGATTGTTTTTAAGAGCACGTTGAAGGCTTTGTTTCACAATTACTATTAGTAAGATCAGGGACTTACTTTATTTTTGCACAAACTTTTTCCACCGCCCTTAAAGGAGCCCACACTTCAATATTCGAAGTCTCACCTCAGACCCTCCCTCGGAACGTGACTGTACATGAGGACAGCAGTGGATCCCGTGTTTCCACAGGTCAGTATGTCGCAACCTCCAGCCGCCTCGTTTCAATGTTTTGTTGTCCAAAGTTCCTGTCCTAGTAATAAGTACCAAACATGAATTTTCATTTTAAATGCACAATTGGTTTGAAGTGAATCAATCTATAGGTGCTCCTGAATTCATTAAATATTGTTTAATAAAATTTGCTTGAAGAAACACAGAATATAAAACAAAATCATCATGTTTCCATTTAAAATTCTGCTTTTTACATCCATATCACCAATAAGTGCCCCATGGAAATATTTTCTGTGCCAGAGTTTAAAAAAACCCTTGCTCCAATAAGATTTGGAGTTATTTGTGCCTGTTTTTTTTATGTTTCTCCCTACTCAATTAAGATACATTCACCACAATACCTAATAGCAACCGCCTGTATAGTGGTAATGGAGGAATAACATACTCAAGATTTAGGTACAGTTCTCTCAAAAAAACTGCCATATCACAATCAAGTCATAAATTCATTTAGCTTTCCTTGTGAATTTAACAAAATACCTTAGAAGTAAAAAATTACCCCTTTCTGAAATATATTTCGGGAGCTACAAAACCGTCCCCCATTCTAGTTTCTTGCATATACGTCTACCTAAAGATAATTACTTTTACTCTAGAAATTAATTCTTCTTTAACACTGTCCGTGTTTAGGATAAATTATGAAAACGTAGAGTCAGACTGAAAAATTCAATGCCATAGCCGAGATTTGAGCCACGGATCTTCTGGTCTCCGTCCAACCGCTCTAACCATTGATCTACTATGGCCAACGTTGCTCAATGGTTAGAGTGGTTGGACGGAGACCAGAAGATCCGTGGTTCAAATCCCGGCTATGGCATTGAATTTTTCAGTCAGACTCTACGTTTCCATACTTTTTCTCTGCTTAACCCCCTCGTATTTACAACCTTCCGAACTTATAAATTAGTGACTGGGGTCACACCTATGATGGATCATGATTGGTGGAATGAATAGCGGAAGGACCTGGAACAAACCCACGCCAATGTCGCTTTGTCCTCCATCAATCATAATTACAGTCCCCTGGGATCGAATCTGGGTCGCTTTTGCGAGAGGTGGCCATGGCGCCGCACAAGAACAGTACGCACAATTAAAATCAATTTTGATACAAAAATGTTACTATATGTTACACTCATGGAGCAGAAGCAGTTATATTTTCTAGAAGGTTGCTTTGGATGACGCAGGTGGAAGAGAAGCGGGCTTTCACTAAGCTTGTCTCAAATCCTATTATATGTACTTATCAATACTTCGTCACCGCTGCTAATGCCACTGCGAAGCTCTAATTATAATGGTGCAGCGCTGTCCAGTAAAAGGTTTATCGTATCCAATGATAGCACCATGCGAGTTAATGCTATGGTCACCTGTAAAACTTCCCGTCTGACCCTGTGTTTTTCGTGGTTTTCGTAGGTTGGTAGGCGAACGTTGCACTAAATAAATAAATAAATAAATAAGTAAATAAATAAATAAATAAATAAATAAATAAATAAATAAATAAATAAATAAATAAATAAATAAATAAATAAATAAATAAATAAATAAATAAATA